>JAHHUM010002179.1:0-149531 GCA_036173005.1 Crenichthys baileyi | reverse complement strand
AAAAAAAAACCCCCCGAAAAAAGGAATTGGAAAAAATTTTTTTGCGACAGGCTTTTGGTTAAATTTCAGCATTGAAAACGGAAATTTAAAAACCCGGCACCCAGTTTTGCTCGTTATTTTTAATTTTGAAAAATCTTTTAAATCTTTCATAAATTTCGGGGCACATTGAAAAAAAAATCAGTTTGAAAAAAACTTGAAAAACTTTGGAAAAAAATGTTAAATTTTCACCCCTTTAAATAAAACTTTAAAAATAAACGGGCCAAAACGCTTTAATTTTTCCACTAAAATCTGTTTGTTTTAAAAATTTGGGAAAATAAGGGTTATTTTTTTTTACACCCTATCTAAAAGGTAGTTTTTTTTGCATTAAAATAAACCGAAAACATTTGGTTTTAAAAAATGCGGGTTCACACAGTTTTTACGCAGAGTATACTAAAACATTACTGGCATTCAAAAAGGTGGAACCGGTTTTAAACATTGGTAATGAAAAAAGGTTTAAAAAAAGCAACCGGTGTAATGCTGTAAGTGTGAAAAAAAAAACCCCCGTTACTAGGCTTTAAAAGGGAAAAATCTCAAAAAAAGTCATTTTTAAATTTTGGGGTTTTTTTTTTTCAAAAAATTTAAATTTAAAAAAACATACTTTTTAAAAGGTTTTCAAACCCCCTGTAATATTTTACATAAAAAGTACAAAAAAAATAAAAATTAAAAAACAAAAAACTAAGACTTACAAAGGGAGGGGCCTTAAAAAAGTTTATAGAGGGGAAAGATTTTACAGAGGTTTTAAATTATATTAAAAAAATTTCATGCAAATTTAGGGGCATGGTTTTTGAATCTCTAAATGTAATGAAAACATTTCATATTTAGTTTTTTGTGTGATGCTATCATGTCAATATGGACCAAACTCTCTGAGGAAAGTTTCCAGTACCTTGTTGAATCTATGCCACGAAGGATTAAGGCAGTCCTGAAGGCAAAAGGGGGTCCAACCCGGTACTAGCAAGGTGTACCTAATAAAGTGGCTGGTGAGTGTATATCAGAGTGGGTGCAGATGGCATGACAGCAGAGCAGTATGTCTCCACAGAGAGCGAGGGGAAAGCGGGACAATGCTATGCCTTTTCTAGGGTGCCACCGTACAACTGGCCTACAGGACTACGGCAAATTCTGGCATGTTACAGGTGTACTGCTGTGAATATGCACTGTCCTGGTAAATAAATAAATTTGAACACTAACAACAAGTCTAGGCAGCCGGAACTGTCAAAGTCTTCTACTCAATATCAGCAACACAAATTATAATAGTCGCCCAACCAAAGTGACTAACGGTGAAATATTTGTTAGTATTGTCAAATTTGGCGTTGTAATTTTTTGAACAGTGGAAAGATTGTAATGCAGTGCTGTAAATTATCTTTACATATAATTCAATGACAATGTAGTCTGTTACAGCCAGTTGAAGCTTCTGTTGTTAGGGGAGGTGGGCTATACAAAGTTGTTCAAATTAACAGCTTTTGTTATGACCCAGCTTCCAGGGTGATTTTAAACAAACTTTGGAAACTTGTTTTCAAGTTTAAAGTACTTTGGAGAGTGGCAAATTCAAATGGTCAAATCTTCCTTCAATTCTTTTTCTATTTACACATATTTGACATCATTGGGAAGCTTAGACTCCACTCTTTCAGGGTCTGTACATAACTCAAAACAACCCCGGGCAGACTTGTGCATGGTTTTGCCGCGGCCTGTTTGTGTGAGGCACCACTAATACACATAGGGAAATGACAGGAAATGAAGTTGGCTTCCTCTGTAGGATTGACCCAGAGGGTACCAGACCATATACAACATGATAACACATGGGGTTTTACTGATTAGGCTCGTCTGCTGCTACAGGAATGGCCAACAAGAGCTGCTGTAGTCACTAGGGTGGCCCCTTTGTTTTTGGTAAATGATAAATACAAAATGATAAAGGGGGAGGAGAAAAAGAAAATCAAAAAATAAATTTGACGTTTAATATTTATTAGATTTTTTGCCCAGACCTATGCACTAGACCAGTGGTTCCCAAAGTGTGGGTTGGGACCTACAGGGCACCAAGTTGGGGTCTGGAGATTTTTTCAAGATACACAATTTCTTAAATAATGATTAGGCTATAATTATTTAATTTGTAATTTAATATAGTCTATAGAAGTAAATTACATCAAATAACAATACATACAACTAAACTATGTATTACTAAACCAGATTTTAAATGTTTGTGCCAAAAAATAAGTGTAAAACTAACATTTTTTTTTTCTATGTTGTCCGTCTTTAGGTTCCAAACTCACCAAATATGCAGTCCTGTAGCGGTGGGTCTTTGAAGGCCCTCTTTTGTCCCTTGCCCTTCCAATTAAAAGTGCTGGCCTGGCTGTTTGCAAGGGCTGCAGTTAACATCCTTTGGATCATACTGTCAGTGTTGGTCCCTCCAACCAATGCCAAAAGAGTAACCTTAATTTAAAGAAGGAAAAAAAAGGTTAATTTTGTCAAAATCTAAATGTAACTAAAATAGAACAAATTTGAAATAAAAATTTAGGACTCAAACCAAAGACGGTTAACTTGAAATTTACCATTTTTTGGCAAACTAAAGTGTTCTTCAGTGCTGCTTTTAGTTCCTCGAACTGGTCCTCATTCATGAGTTGGAGAGCAACTGGGAAGTCTTTCTGAGAAGAATCTCACTCAAGACCAATCTCAGTTGTAATTGCAGCAACTTGAGTTTTTAAAATCTGCATGTCTTTTGATATCTGTTTTATCTCGATGAGTACTTGGGCAAGCTGTGTTAATACTTTGTTCCCTACAATGTCTTTAGGAAAGGACAAATTAATTATAGACCAAATAAAAAAATGACAAAATGAAATTGAAATAATGACACTTACCTTTCAACACAACCTGTTTAGGCTCTGCGGGACACTTTCACTCTGCCTCAGAGCCTTAATACTCGTACTCGTACTCGTACTCGTCGTCTTCCGCTTATCCGGAACCGGGTTGCGGGGGCAGCAGACTCAGCAGAGACACCCAGACGTCCCTCTCCCCAGACACCTCCTCCAGCTCCTCCGGGGGGAGCCCAAGGCGTTCCCAGGCCAGCCAAGAGACAGAGTCCCTCCAGCGTGTCCTGGGCCGTCCCCTGGGCCTCCTCCCGGTGGGACGTGCCTGGAACACCTCCCGAGGAAGGCGTCCAGGAGGCATCCGGTATAGATGCCCGAGCCACCTCAACTGGCTCCTCTCGATGTGGAGGAGCAGCGGCTCTACTCCGAGCCCCTCCCGAATGGCCGAGCTCCTCACCCTATCTCTAAGGGAGTGCCCGGCCACCCTACGGAGGAAGCTCATTTCAGCCGCTTGTATCTGGGATCTCGTTCTTTCGGTCATGACCCAAAGTTCATGGCCATAGGTGAGGGTAGGAATGTAGACCAATCGGTAAATCGAGAGCTTCGCTTTTCGGCTCAGCTCTCTCTTCACCACAACGGCACACCACCGGCACAGCGCCCCCATTACTGCGGCAGTCGCACCGATCCGTCTGTCGATCTCCCGCTCCATTCTTCCCTCACTCGTGAACAAGACCCCGAGATACTTGAACTCCTCCACTTGAGGCAGGAACTCCCCTCCAACCTGAAGAGGACAAGCCACCCTTTTCCGGTTGAGTACCATGGCCTCTGACTTGGAGGAGCTGATCTTCATCCCAGCCGCTTCACACTCGGCTGCGAACCGTCCCAGCGCATGCTGTAGGTCTTGGCTAGAGAGGGGCCAGCAGGACCACCTCATCTGCAAAAAGAAGAGACGAAATCCACTGGTCCCCAAACCAGAACCCCTCCGGCCCTTGGCTGTGTCTAGAAATCCTGTCCATAAAAGTTATAAACAGGACCGGTGACAAAGGGCAGCCCTGCCGGAGTTCAACATGCACCGGGAACAGGTCCGACTTAGTGCCGGCAATGCGGACCAAACTCCTGCTCCGCTCGTACAGGGACTGGATGGCCCCTAATAAAGGGCCCCCGATTCCATACTCCTGGAGCACCCTCCACAAGGCATCACGAGGGACACAGTCGAATGCCTTCTCCAGGTCCACAAAACACATGTGAACCGGTTGGGCAAACTCCCATGAGCCCTCGAGTACCCTGTAGAGGGTATAGCGCTGGTCAAGTGTTCCACGGCCGAGACGAAAACCACACTGCTCCTCCTGAAGCCGAGGTTCGACTATCGGCCGGACTCTCCTCTCCAATACCCTGGCGTAGGCCTTACCAAGGAGGCTGAGGGGTGTGACCCCCTGTAGTTGGAACACACCCTCTGGTCCCCCTTCATAAGAAGGGGGACCACCACCCCGGTCTGCCAGTCCAGAGGTACTGTCCCCGACCGCCATGCAATGTTGAAGAGGCGTGTCAACCATGACAGCCCCACAACATCCAGAGATTTGAGGTACTCAGGGCGGATCTCATCCACCCCCGAAGCCTTGCCACCGCGGAGCTTTTTAATCACCTCGGTGACTTCAGCCTGGGTGATGAAGGAGTCCAACCCCGAGTCCCCAGCCTCTGTTTCCACCAGGGAATGCATGATGGCAGGATTGAGGAGATCCTCGAAGTACTCGTTCCACCGCCCGATAATGTCCCCAGTCGAGGACAGCAGTCTCCCACCCCCACTATAAACAGTGTTGGCGAAGCACTGCTTCCCCCTCCTGAGGCGCCGGACAGTTTGCCAGAATCGCTTCGAGGCCGACCGGTAGTCCTTCTCCATGGCCCCACCGAACTCCTCCCAGGCCCGAGTTTTTGCCTCTGCCACAGCTCGGGCCGCAGCACACTTGGCCTCACGGTACCCGTCAGCCGCCTCAGGAGTCCCACAAGCCAACCACAGCCGATAGGACTCCTTCTTCAGCTTGACAGCATCCCTTACTGCTGGTGTCCACCACCGGATTCTGGCATTGCCGCCGCGACAGGCACCGCAGACCTTACGGCCGCAGCTACGGGCAGCAGCATCGACAATAGATGCGGAGAACATGGTCCACTCGGACTCTATGTCTCCAACATCCCCCGGAATCTGGTCAAAGCTCTCCCGGAGGTGGGAGTTGAATACATCCCTGGCCGAGGGCTCCGCCAGGCGTTCCCAGCAGACCCTCACTATGCGCTTGGGCCTGCCAAGTCTGTCCGGCTTTCTCCTCCTCCAGCGGATCCAACTCACCACCAGGTGGTGATCGGTGGACAGCTCAGCCCCTCTTCACCCGAGTGTCCAAAAAACATGCGGGCCGAAGGTTCGATGATACGACAACAAAGTTGATCATTGACCTCCTGCCTAGGGGTGTCCTGGTGCCAAGTGCACTGATGAACACCCTTATGCTTGAACATGGTGTTCGTTATGGACAATCCGTGACTAGCACAGAAGTCCAATAACAATACACCACTCAGATTCAGATCGGGGAGGCCATTCCTCCCGATCACGGCCTCTCCAGGTGTCACTGTCGTTTCCCACGGGGCGTTGAAGTCCCCCAGCAGAAATAATGGAGTCCCCGGGGGGGAAACTATCCAGCACCCCCGACAGGGACACCAAGAAGGCCGGGTACTCCGGCACTACCGCCTCAGCCGTAGGCCGAAACGACAGTCAGAGACCTATCCCCGACCCGAAGGCGCAGGGATGCGACCCTCTCATCCAACTGGGTAAACCCCAAACACTAGGATGGCTGAGCTGGGGGCCAACAAGCAAACCCACCCCAGCCCGCCCCCCTCTCCCCGTGGGCCACTCCAGAGTAGAAGAGACTCCAGCCCCTCTCAAGGAGATGGTTTCCAGAGCCCACGCTGTGCGGGGAGGCGAGCCCGACTATTTCTAGTCGATATCTCTCGACCTCCCGCACAAGCTCGGCTCCTTCCCCCCCAGTGTAGGTAACATTCCCACGTCCCTAGAGCCAGCCTAAGCATCCGGGATTGGGCCGCTGAGGTCTCCACCTTTGTCCGCCACCCAATCCTCTTTACACCGGTCCCTCACGGTTTCCCCTGCAGGTGGTGGGCCCACTGGGGGATGCCCTCGCGTCTCTCTTTGGGCTTGGGCCCGGGCCGGGTCCCGCGAGGAGCAACCCGGCCACCAGTCGCTCTCCGACGAGTCCCGACCCCAGGCCTGGCTCCAGGGTGGGACCCCGGCTCCGCCGTACCGGGCGACGTCACATGCCTCGATTTAGTGGTCCTCATGAAGGATTCTTGAACCGCTCTTTGTCTGACCCATCACCTAGAGCCTTTTTGCCATGGGAGACCCTACCAGGGGCATTTAAGCCCCAGACAACATAGCCTCTAGGATCATTTGAACACTCAAACCCCTCCACCACGTTAAGGTGGCGGTTCAAGGAGGGGCCAAAAAAAAAATGACACTTACCTTTCAACACAGCCTGTTTAGGCTCTGCGGGACACTTTCACTCTGCCTCAGAGCCTTAATAGTTGAATGAAATTACAATGTCAGCTTTGCATAATAGTGATGTGCCAAACGAGCTGTAACACATGTACAGTGGGGAGTATTTGAGTATTTGATACACTGCCGATTTTTCAGGTTTTTCCACTGTGAATGATGGAATCTAAAACAAAAACCCAGAAAATCACATTGTGTGATTTTTAAGTAATTAATTTGCATTTTATTGGATGACATAAATATTTGATACATCAGAAAAACAAAACTTAATATTTGGTACAGAAACCTTTATTTGCAATTTCAGATATCAGATATCTCCTGTAGTTCTTGACGAGGTTTGCACACACTGCAGCAGGAATTTGGACCATTCCTCCATACAGATCTTCTCCAGATCCTTCAGGTTTCAGGGCTGTCGCTGGTCAAGACGGACTTTCAGCTCCCTTTAAAGTTTTTTGATTGGGTTCAGGTCTGGAGACTGGCTAGGCCACTCCAGGACGTTGAGCTGCGTCTTACTGAGCCGCTGCTTAGTTGCCCTGGCTGTGTGTTTTGGGTCGTTGTCATGCTGGAAGACCCAGCCATGACCCAAGGCCCTTCCTGAGGGAAGGAGGTTTTTGGCTAAGATCTCCCGATACATGGCCCTATCCATCCTCCCCTCAACATCTCAACATAGTGCAGTTGTCCTGTCCCCTTTGCAGTAAAGCATCCCTAAAGAATGATGTTTCCACCTCCATGCTTCACGGTAGGGATGGTGTTCTTGGGGGTTGTTCTCATCCTTCTTCTCTCTCCAAACACGGTGAGTGGAGTTTAGACCAAAAAGCTCTATTTTTGCCTCATCAGACCACATAACTTTCTCCCATTCCTCCTCTGGATCATCCAGATGGTCATTGGCAAACTTCAGACGGGCCTATACTGGAGCAGGGGGATCTTGCGTGCGCTGCAGGATTCAAATCCATGGCGTCGTAGTGTGTTACTAATGGTCTTCATTGAGACTGTGGTCCCAGCTCTCTTCAGGTCATTGAATAGGTCCTGCTGTGTAGTTCTGGGCTGATCCTTCACCTTCCTCAGGATCATTGATGCCCAACGAGGTGAGATCTTGCATGGAGCCCCAGATGGATGGAGATTGACCTTCATCTTGAACTTCTTCCATTTTCTTATAATTGCATTAACAGTTGTTACCTTCTCACCAAGCTGCTTGGCTATTTTCCTGTAGCCCATTCCAGCCTTGTGCAGGTCTACTATTTTATCCCTGATGTCCTTACACAGCTCTCTGGTCTTGGCCATGGTGGAGAGGTTGGAGTTTGTTTGAGTGTGTGAACAGGTGTGTTTTATACAGATAACAAGTTCAAACAGGTGCAGTAAATACAGGTAATGAGTGGAGAACAGGAGGGGTTCTTAAAGAACTAACAGGCCTGTGAGAGTCGGGATTCTTACTGGTTGTTATGTGATCAAATACTTATGTCATGCGATAAAATGCAAATGAATTACTTAAAAATCACACAACATGATTTTCTAGATTTTTGTTTTAGATTCCATTACTCACAGTTGAAGAGTACCTATGATAAAAATTAAAGACTTCTACATGCTTTGCGAATGGGGAAACCTGCAAAATCAGTAGAGTATCAAATACTTGTTCTCCTAACTGTAGTATATCAAGTACAAAACGCAACACTCAAGTTGCATTGTTTCCATTTAACCATTTAATAAGCAAGGTGGGGTGCCCGCCATCACCCCCTCCTATACTATAATGTCTTTATCAAGACAACATGAAATATAAATACCTTTATCATGGACAGTGAATTCCAATGTGGGTGTGCTGCAGGCAGGTGTATAACCTAAAACAACAAAAACAAAACAAATGGTTAAAAAAAGTATTTATAGATATACTGCTGATAAAGATAAAAAGGACAGAGCTGAGCTGTCAGAATGTCTGGGTGTGAGAAATATTGCTGTTGCCGATCATCTGGCAACAGCAACATTTCAACAACAGCAACATATCTGTTGCTGAAATGTTGCTCTTGTCAGGGCGGAGTGGAGTGGAACGGAGAATGTGGAATCTGGGGGTAAGGCTGAAACTCAGCAGTTCAGGTGGACCTGCACATATTGCCGTTATACCAGGTTTTGAACCCCATCTCTAAAAAAGGTTGAGCTACCAACATTAGATGTGCTGGGTGCCTGCAGCTCTGTCAGGTAGGTCAAGTCTAAAATGATAAAATACAAAACATGGATAGTTGTAGCGTTACTTTGACAGGGTCTCTGTACAAAGCTACTCTGAGTGGGTTGCCTCAAAGAGCTGCACAGTGTCAAACCTTGTTAAATAGTGAAGCACAGCACTATACTAACAACCCAAATGGTCACCATATGCCACTTTTTCAGAGTTTGCGAGTAAAATTTTCAGGTGGTCGATCTGTTCGAGTGATTAAAACCTGTACTCAGTCAGATTTTGTCCCAAGAGTGCATCTTTAATACAGGGTTAGCTCTCATCACACATGCTAACACAACAGAGAAGCTATCAGCTAAATCATGTTAATATGTTGCTAATGTTGACATGGGGTGACAACAATGTTACTGGTGTAGTCTACGTGATAAGAGCATTTCATACCATGGATGAAATGTAATAAAATTACTTTAAGTAGGAGTAAGAATTTTCTCAAACCATGAAGGAACTCATTATCCTTCAGTCACAAACATTCAAAATCAAAACATCTGAAGATACATTGTGCATACATGATTATTTTAGATTCAGCAGAGTATTTGGATATAATTTCATTAAGGGCAAATACTGAAGCACAAGTACCTCAAATATGTCAGAAAATGGCTTTTCTTTATGGTTGACTATTTACCATTTTAGAAGAAGAAACTGATATTGTGGAGATTTCTTTTTTTATTTCTCACTTGAAGCACCTGAGTTTTCTAATCTTGAAAAAAGAGAAATTGTGAACATGTGACGTTGGCACACTGCACAATGATGTCGAGTTCCATTTGAAGCCTAAATCTTTCTCTCTCTCCATTGAGGTGATGGGCCTATCCAGTAGGCAAATGATAGTCCTCTTGTGTTTCTCCATGTCTCTGAAGCTCATATGCTGTTTCCCTAGGTCCAACCTAAAGTCTTGTCCACATTTAAATAGGCATGGGAAACTGAGAAGTAACGGGAAACATGTACCATAAACAAGATTTAAGAAGCGCTTATACAATATTAATTCTTAAACATCTCAGGTTCAAGATGAGCCTTAAGTTAATTGCAGAGCTTTCACAATGACCATCTAGCTCTGGATCAAAATGATGTTCCATCACACTGATCATGAGAAAACATTTTCTGTGTACAACTGATCCAAACCTGGCCATATTGTGTATTATTTGCTGTAGGAGCAGTACCAAAAATGTCTATTAAGTATGAGAGTGTTTCAAAATGAAAAAATAAAGAACTTTACCAACAATTCTTGCAGTTACTGTTTTATTTTACTGTTACTGCCAAATAATCTTACACATTGTTTACAGCGCACTTACGGTGTTGTGAAGATAGTTCAGCTTCATTAACCATTCGCCTGGCAACGTTTTGTAACGGTGCCTGTTATATAGACATATACAAGAAAAAAAAATCATGCTAGTCAGCTAGCGTTAGCTTACGTCGTGTTTACAGCTAAATGCTGCCTGCAGACAGTGGCGGCAATGTAAGGTAAGTTACTAAAATATTTTAATTGAATGTCAAGCTAAGGACATGATAAACTGTGTTACACCCAATAAACACAGATAATTATGCAGTGTCTGACATGTAATTATGGTTTGAACTTCCTACTTCTCGCTTTCCTCTCTGCATCCACGGCACCTCCTGTTCAACTCATCTGGGATTTGGGGCTGTAGATCAGGTATTATTTGAGCTGTAATCAAGACAGGGTTAATTTAGGAATAATATTTTTGTTGCCAAAGGCCAGCGCATTAGCTAATATTAACTACATATTGTGGAAGCATAAAGCTCTGCTTTGACTAGATCAAAAGTGTGATATTATTGTTTCTACCATTACAAAAATGAATTTTGTGAAGGATTGTTCACTCTGAGTAAAAACATGCAAGCGCCTGTCTGTCTGGACAGGGAGAATTAATGGGCTCGTTATTGCAGGAAATATTGAAATATGCTGACTTTGCAAGGTCAACTTGACATGGAGTCCGCATCCAGATAAGTGATGAAATTGTTATTGCAAACTGTCACATCCGCCAATTTGAAGGTTTGCAGATGTTGGCTGAATGTGGTTTCCCGGAAAAAGTAGACAAAACAATGTGTGGGTGCCAAGATGTATTACGTAAATGATCCCAACACACACCAATGCTTTGTATCTCTATGAAAAACCCTGGTAAAGACTAAAGGGGGGGGACTTCTTGAATTTTTTTAAGAAAGATGAACTTGTGCGCTTTTTGAAGAAATAAAGTCCCCTCCGTGGGCGCTGTTTGAGAGAGAGAATACTCTGTGTTCTGTGTTTTATTATCTTCGCTCAGTGATACAACCCCCTGCTCCTAAATAATTGGTGACCCCGACATGATTCAATCTACCGGGAGAAGTGCGGTCGCCCCCCCTCGAACGGCGGGGCCTGGGTGGCTGTGGTTCCGGGGCCCACAACAGGAGGTGAGTTTGTCTCTTTTCTTGTTGAGAGAAAAGAGACAAAGTCGGGGGACCCCCAAGTCGGGGAACCCGACTTGGGGGACTAGCCAGAGACCTTGGTCTCTGCCTTTTTCTCTCTTCTCACAGTCTCCACGGTTTCCTACATGTAGGAGGACTACCTAAAAAACATACAGTTGGAATTGGTCAAAGGTAGTCTTTAAGGTTTGCGCATCTCCGGCTCGTTGTGGAGCCGAGACAAAGCATAAGCTTTTTGTCATATAGTGCTTGGCGTGAATACTGAATTCTCCTTGTGTAGAGACAGCTAATTCATATATATATAAAAACTTGTTAGAAAAGGTACGTAGGAGACCTTGAGGAAATTTAGCCGGTGGATTTAAGTTGAGATAAGAGAACTGCCTCCGGGTGTTGTCCGGAGCTGGAAAAGGCCACAGCTGTTGAAGTTTTACATGTACATGGTTTGGAGATTGCAATGTTGATTGCAGAGTTTTTTTTTTTTCCTTTTTTTTTTTTGAGATCTCTATGGTGAGCAGTGATGATCGGCGTACTGTAGAAGTAGTAATGTGATCTTGTTAAAAAGTGAGTGAAGCAAACAATTAACTCGTGAGCTTACACAAAGTAAGAGAATTGAGCAATTGGGACATCAACAATAATATAGATTAGGTTCAAATTCCCCAGGGGAAGAATATTAGGTGCGAGTATGAGAGTGTGAAGAACGTATGAAGCTGAAGTGGTTTATGAGTGGCTTTTATGAGCGCTGATTGAGTGAAAGGCAGTGTGTTGACTGGTATTTTGTGTGTGATGCATGTAGAGCGTATAAAAAGGTGCATGTGTTGGCCATACTGAATGTGTGCATTGCTTTCGGGGTTCCATTGTTCCATTATCTTACTGTTCTATTCAGAATGATAACTGTGAGTGCCTAAATTATGTGTGTTTTCCTCTTCTCTTCGCTCTGTTCGGTTATTTCTAGATGCTTCAGTGGCCAAATTTTTATAAAACCGGAGACCTCTTAATAAACCTCTTTAAAACAGTGAGACCCCCTTAGTAAAACTTTAAATCCAGGCGTTACAACTAGGACTGGTTTGATCACAAGTTTTGCCGAAGTGATATTGGATACAAAACAAAAGAGAGAAGGAAAAGAGATTTCCTTCTAAAACACACACAGTCCCAATCTCCCCCTCCCGTTTCCTCTCCCTCCTCCCTCGCTCCTCCTCTCCCTCTCTCTCTCTCTCTCTCTCTCTCTCGCTCTCCTCCAATTTCTCATCCCCCGCTCTCTCTCATTTTTTTTCTCTTTTTCAATCTAAACCTCCCCCCTCCCATCTCTCCCAGCTCACTCCGTCAGCCCCTCCCGTGGAGCAGCACACGAACATTCCGTGATCTGTGACTGTGCCGTTTAGTTTTTTTCTTTTTTGCCTGCCTGTATGGTTTGACTTAATGTATTTTGTCCTAGGTTAAAGTTGTAATTTCTAAAAGTCAACTTGAAAAGTGTATCATTTAAAGACTTTATAGTTGCCCTCGTCAGTGGACTGGTCTCTGAAGTGGTTTGTTTAAGCTGAAGAGATAATGAGCTAAGGCCTTTACAATTACTTCATAGAAGGCAGATGAGATTTTAATATGTTTAGATAAATCAACAAATGATACAATAAAAGCATAAAATTCCAAAACACAGCAAGTCATACTTTATTGCCCACATTTGGTAAAAAGGTGGGGCAAAAAGGTTTAATCAAATAATTCACTCAATGATAAAAAGCACCTTAGGTAAAACAAACTTTGCATTTACTTTTTAGTTTTACATTTAGAGAGCATACCATAAAATAAAATAAAAAAATAAAAAACACGTAGCAAAAGTTGCTTATTAAGTTTAATATTATTAAAATAAGAATCTGGACTGCATAAAGCTTGATTAGGATACAAAGAGTAAAATAAAGACTCATTTGATCTGGATAAGACAATATTAAACAGTTACTAAAACTATCAATAATAATAGGGAAATAAATATATTTAAAGAACACTGAATTGTTTGGAACAATACAAATAATCTTTCTGAGAGAAAAAAAATTAGCAATCTACCAACAGTGATTATCGGGTGTAAGAACCCAGATTATGCTTCAAAGATCCCAAAGATTTCTAAGAAATGGGAGAAAAGGACACGTGGATTGCCTTCACCATGGCCTGAAAATGGAAGCTTTGACCTGTCACTATGTGAACAAATGGAGACTCGAATTCTGGATTATAAGGCAAAAGATAAAAGTAAGAAAAGAGTGGAAAAAAGAGAACAGGAGTTGAACATTTTAAAGCAGTTCAAAGAGGAAGGTAAAAGATACAGACAGAACCTGAAACAGCAGTTGACAGACTTGAAAAAACATGATGGGACTAAAAATAATCTGAAGCCAGCAGAAATATACCCTTCCCTGGCTGGAACACTTAACATCAGGGGAAATTTTGATTACAAAGGAGAAGAAACAGAGCAGGGAGAAGCTCAAATATTACAAAGTGACTTATTGCAGGACGTCAGTGCTGAAGTAATGAGAACTAGAGAACGCCCACTAAGTCCACAGGGTGCGTCTCCGGTAAGTAACGGACCTCACATGCAGAGTGCACCTGCGGGAAGCGAACAAACTACATCTGAAACGCAGAGACCATTACCAATAAATACAGATTCACCAGTTGCAATTCAGGGCACACATCCCCAGCATTGTAGTACAACAAGGAGACAGCCTTCCAGAAGTGTACAGTTGCCCCAGCAGGGGACATCAACAAATTCAACAACACAGCAACCAGGTAGGACAAGAATAATTGATTGTTATGCGGAACACACTGGAAGACCAGGAGGCAATTCGTACTGGATCAACTTGGATCATACTGGGCTTGATTTAAGACATGAAATAGATAAAACTATCATTCAAGAAATAGAACAACAACTGGACAGTCACTATTCTAACCTAAATGAACCAGAAGCAGCAGCTGAAGAACAAGCAGAGGCTGCAAATGGTGTAGTGCAGCTTAGTGAAGGATCACAAACAAACAGAGAACAAAATGGCAGACAGTACGATTTGCGCTATCGGCCTAATATTCATCCACCTGATAGATACAGAGACAAACCACAGATGCCAATTCTGGTCAAAGGAAATACAACCCAATATGTTCCTTGGGCCTCTGTTGACCTGGCCGGATTGGTCTCGCGGTTGCCGGATGTACACGAAGGTGCAAACAAGTGGATTAGAAAATTCGAAGAAGAAACAGTAGGGAAACTGCTGGCATTGGGAGATATTAAAGCAGTTTGGGCACAGTGTCTTGGGATGCCAACCATGGAGAACATTTTGAAAAAAAATTATGCTTGGATGCTTCATCATCGAGCGGATGGACTTGAACTCAATGCATTTTGGAACATGCTCTGGACAGAACTGCGAGCAGAATACCCAGCAAGGGTGGACCCCAGAGCGCTGAAAGGGGAACCACTGGGTGAAAAAGAGAACCCAGAAACGTACATCTCTAAACAATTGGAGAGATGGAAACAGGATGCAGAACAGGACATTGACAAGAGTCCTCTACTTACAACCATTATTTCGGAATACCATCGTGGAGAGTATGCCAGCACCTGTGCGGAGCAGACTCGAAGATGTTGTTGGTCTGACATCAATGCCACACAAGGAGTTTAGAGATCATATGGTACACAACGTCGGAAAATACAGAAAAGAAGAGCAAAAGCTAGATGAACAGTACAAAAATATACAAAGAAAGCAGGGCCCAATTGCAACTCGGAGAGCTCCAGGGAAAGGGAAAAACTAAAACGCAGGCTGTAATGGTGAAAGGGGAAGAACGCCCCAACACCTCATCAACAACACCTGCAGCACCTTTTCCTGATGTGGTGTATCCATCACAAGTGAGTCCTTCAAACTTTCAAACCGCCCCACCACTGCATCCGGTAGTAAATGTCTACCCTACGGCGTGGAATTCACGACCATTTGGAGCACGAGGGAGACAGCAAAGAGGACCCACATGGGCAAACGGGACGAAATGCAGTACCCGGAATACCGGGGAGATGCTGGACATGCAATGAACCCGGACATCGTGCTGAACAATGTTTCCAAAGGCAACACCCATACATGGGGCGAGCACGTGGCAGGGCCAGGCCGGGTCCTCCCAGAGGTCCAACTAACATGCCAAATTTTGGCTACCAGGGGTGCCCAGATAGCTCTACAGGGGAGAATCAGTACCCAGTGGTAAGCGTGGGTGCTGAAAATGAGCCAATGCTAAACATTCAACTAGAAAATAAAGAAACACCAATGTTAGTTGATACTGGAGCAGCTTACACATGTGTGAGCCCAAATTATGCAACTCATCTCCCCATGTCAGATAAATTTGTATCGACGGTAGGGTTCTCAGGAACACGACAATTAATTCAAATGACAGCTCCTGTACGACTGGTAGCAGATGATGATGAAATAAAAATACCAATTTTAGTCTTCTTACTTGTTACTTGTTTTATTGTCTTTTCCAGCTCTGTTGACAAGGGAAATTAGTAGAATCAGTATTGTTAATAATCTGTGATTAATTCAGAATAATTAATTCTGTAATTGTAAATGTTTTGCTTCAGAATTTAGCTCCATACATCAGCAAGTAGAATTGATGTGACATAACTTTGTTGGTGTGCTCCTACACAAGTTTTTCATCCCACACATTTGTTTGTAAGTAATCCATTCAGAACAGTCAGTGACGTGATCAAACAGGGCAATCCCTCACCTTTAAGTGCTTTGACATTTCTACTTGCTTTTTTCCTTAAAAAGGGGTCTTCAACCAAATGCACTGCTTTTAATCATCTGCGACATTTCTAGAGTAAAGTGAGGCACATAAGCATTGTGGTTTCAACACTTCTCCTTTTATGCCCATAATAGATGTTAGTCATCCAATGAGCTGAACTCAGTTTGGTTGAGTTTGAAAATTTCTTGCTGAGAAAATGTACCAACTGAAAAGAAGATTGCTTTGGGCATTGTGTGCACATCAGAACACGTTTAAAAATCTTTGCTGGGCATGTCTTCATGATTATATAAAAGCTTGTGCTCACAAAGATCCACTCAGAGTTATTTTGAACAGAGGGACGGTACGCACAATGAAAGGAGGACGATGGTTTCTTGAAATTTTTCTTTTCTCTAATTGAATTGAAATTAAGTGGAAGAAATTGTGAGACAATTAACTGTGCTTTTTTTATCAGGTTTGCACAGTCTGAAGGTTCAGTAGCGGCCCGCCTTCGCTGCCAGGCACAATCTTTCCCTCTACTTTCCACAGCCTTTGTTTATCTCACTTTTCAATTAACCTCCACGATTTAGCTCTCTTTATGAAGCCAGCCACATGTTTGCTCCAAAGAACAAATAACCAACACCCCCCCCAACACACACACGTGCATGTACTATCTTTTCTTTTTCTGTTTCTCTATCATTCCCTGCTACTCCTCTCTCTATTGGCTGCAGCATTCTTTCAGCCCAGGATGCTGAGCTTCACAGCGCCTTGCAGGGTTTTAGCAGGCATGAGGCTGTATGTGTCAGATTAAAGAGGGGAAATCTGCGGCGTGCAGGGAGAGCTTTGTAGATATGGCAATTTGGTGATAACTTCCTCTTCTCCATACCCTCCCCCAAACCTCTTCCTTCTCTTTCCCCCTCCCCCCTTCCCTCCTAGCTCCTGCCTTCTATTTGGAAGAGACTCATGAAAGGACAGAGGGATGGCAGAAAGAGACACGCTGCCGCTGGAACCCTGGACAATTTTTTGTCTACATCTGGCCTAGCCCTGTCGGTTACCAGAAGAATAGGAATTCATGTTTCTCTATTTTCACTGACTTTAACTCAGCCTGGTCTCATTGAATTTAAAGAAAACTGCTCTGTACCATTAATCAGCGAAACTGATGATGGCTCCTGACTAAGTCTCTTGGAAATTTTCAGTGCATGTAATCAAAAGCACTGCTTTTAAAACCACTATGGAAAAAATGAAAAACTGAAGCTATGCGAGAGGAGATGGGAAAGTCCGGTCTCATATTGGTTAAGAGAAAGAAACTGAACCCCAAGACACAAATGGTCTGCTGCGTGATTAATCATTACTAATGAGATGGGAGGCCCAGGAAATGCACAGCAAATCAAAATGAATTAACTGCCTTCAGAACACAGAAAAGTACAATAATTGCATTACTTTTTTTTCAGAGTCACATGGGGGGACATTCCCCTCTTCCAATCAAAGACCGGTTAGAAAATCAAATAGAATGCCATCTTGGGGCTGGGTCGTTTCTGACAAGGCTGATTGAATGAATGTATTACCGTGTGCCCAAAGAAATGTTCACTGTTTGCCAAAGCAAAACCCCCCCACCCCCCCACCCCCCCCCCACCCTTCCTCTATTGTGGAGGGAATGTTTATCAGCGCTGCAGTTCCATGGTTATGGATGATCTGGGTGCAATGCAGTGAAGGTTGTCCCACCCTGAGGAGCCAGAGTGCTGCTTATTTCAGCAGAAAGCTTCAGCATGGAACGGCGTTTGGCAAGCATGAGCACAGGACATGGTGAAATGTCAACAGAGGGCTCCTTATGAATCAATCTGACCATACCAGATAAATCTGGGGTTTTATGATCTTGAGCAACACACTATTCTTGTGACCGCTCAACAAATCAGAGATTCTGGAGGCTGTTGCTTCAATAAGCATGTCTTTCTTGGTTTACTGTGATATTTATCTGAGTGTTAAACACATTGTGGTGCTTGCTGTTGTAAATATTCAGAGAAATCTAGTAACAGCTTGTGATCATATTCTTTTTTATCACCTTTACATTTGAAATGGAAAAAGCCTAAACTATATTTATAAATGGTGTACAAAAACACACAACTGTTGTTTTTTCTTTCTGTCGGACATTAAATCAGACAAAATGTTTCTTGTTTTAAGTCAGCTAGGATTACCAAAATTATTCCTTTGTTAAATGCCCAAATAATGATATATATATTTTATTTCCTTCTTCAGAGGTTTACATACACTAAGGGTGTATTCACACCAGGAAAGTCATTTGTTCCGCTTGTTTGGTCCGGACCAAAAGCTAACTTTATTTTTTTCATTTGGTGCGGTTTGTTTTCACATTGTACTTTTTGCGAGTGAACTATTACTTGTAAGCAAAGCCACGCAGGTGACGATCATTGTTCCCACTGGACAGAAATGACAGGGGCGGGACAGAGCACAGACCCGGAAATTTAGGAAAACAGCTGTAGACGTGCTGCGTGCAGCACCTCTGTTCTGCATATTTGTGCCGTTATTACAGCTGCAATATTATTGTGAGGGTGAAGAGCAGCTCATTCAACACAGACTTTGAGACGTTCCATTTATAATTTTGGAGAATACGTGCTGAACGCTGACGTTCTCTACATGCCTTGTCCCACAACAAGCCAGTAGCGTTGCTAAGCAACACACAGCTTATCAGGTATGATTACCTTACAACACACACCTTTGCTACCGGCTACGGTGGCTTTTTATGTCCAAAGAGATGTACGCTTTTTGTAGTTGGTTTGTATCTGGGCCGGTTTGTATTCAGACCATAAGCAAACCGCACCAGAGTCCGTTTGGAAGCGGGCCGAGACCACCTCAAAAAGTGGGTCTCGGTCCGGTTGTTTGGTCCGGACCAGGGTTCGCTTGAGTGTATTCACACCAGCACAAAAGGTCTGGACCAAGGGGGGAAACGAACTCTGGTCCGTTTAAAGCGGACCAAAAGTGGCAAGTGTGAATACACCCTAAGATTACTATGCTATAAACATTTTGACAAAAACCAGAAGGTCACAACATTTAACTTGAATGGAGGCCCACCTCGTGTAACATTATAGGGAAAAAGAAATCAGATGAGATGCCAAAGAATTGTGGACCTTCAGAAGTCTGGTTCATCCCTGGGTACAATTTCCAGATGACTCAACAGGTCATGTTCACCTGTTCAAACAATTATAAGGAAGTATAAAAAGCGTTGCAATGGAATGTCCAGCTACTCATTATTCTGGTATTTAATCATCCATCCATCCGTCCATCCATTTTCTATATGCACGCAATCCTTGCAGGGCCCAACTCCAGTAGTCATTGAGTGAAAGGCAGAGGTGAGTGGCCTCACTATTGCCCCACCTGTCACAGTGAAGAACCAATGTGAAGAACAAATCTTCGCTGTCCTGTCCGGCAGAGTAGCGCTCAGAATTGTTGTCTGAGTGCCAGGAAAAAGCCCAACAGATTTACTTTCACAAGTGGAGCATTACAGCTAACACTTTAAAGCTCTACTTGATATTTATAAAAAAATAAACTTTATTAGAAACTGCTTTGGGATTATTTCAATTGTTACAGACACGGAGACAAAAATGAAAAGGAAAAAAAAAGAAGCATGAAAGAGAGGAAGGTGGAGAAAAAAGGAAAAGAGGAGAGAAGGAGAAAAGAATGGAGGAAAGAAAGAAGGATGAAGAGAATACAAGATAACAACCTGCAAGCTTCTACACCTGCAGAAATGTTCGTATTATCAGCTTTTTTGCCGAAAAGTGCACGGTACTTATCAATGCAAGATGTATTTAGTGGTAAATAAGGCTCAATATACAACATTTGTGTATCTGTTAACATCTGAATTTAAACACCTGTGGGTCTGAGTGTGAGCGTGCTTGTGTATACAAGGTTTCTCCATAAAAATATGCAATAGCGAGTGTGAGGGGAGAGTGGAGGGGAAGACATGCAGGTCAATGGGCCGGGACTCAAACCCGTGACGACATCGAGGACTGTAGCCTCCGTACATGGGTTGTGTGCTATACCCCTGTGCCACTGCCACGTCCACCAAAGGCATCTTTTGCTTTCAAAATTTTTTAAGCCCCTAATTACCCTGTAATGAAATGCCAGGGTATCAATGTTTAAAGGTATTGCCTTTAACAATTGTAGGTCAGTACCTTTTGTTAGAGTCTTAACCGAATGCAGGAGTTGTAGCCATAGATCCAAGGCTGACGAAAATTGCTCTTCAGCGTTGAGAAAACTCTTGTGCTTAACCAGGTGCTTCCTCCGATTAGAAGCATTCCCGCCGCTGACCTTGCACTTTACATTACAAATATTGCAGCGAGCGTAATCTGCATCGCATTTTGAAAAGTGGAGTCATACTTTTGAGCGCTTTCCATCAGCCATGCTTTGTTGAAGGTACCAGCGGCTACTGACCTCGATATGCTCTTGTGTGTGCAATGCTGTGTTCCTGTCCGGCATGGAAAATCGGCCACTCTTCCACTCCCTCAGTGTCACAGTGATGCGTTTAGGTACCGAAACATGGCACCGTTTCATTTTTACTTGATTCGATACTTGGTAGTATCAACGGAAAAAACTAATGAAAACATTACCGCTTGACAGGCAGCACCTACTAACGGCAATTATTGTTGTGATTTTTGAGCCACAGATATGCCCCTGTGCAGTGCAAATGGTATGTGGGAGCTGTGGCACTCGTGTGGCGAAATTATTCTACATGTCCAAAAAATCTGCAGCAGCCTGGCTTATTTGGTAATTGCGTATGCAACCGCGTTAAAGCAATTATAAGGCAATGCGGGAGGCTTGGGGTGTAACGTTACACAAAAATCATGCTTTGGTACTTTCCACAGTTTTAAAGTCACAGTTTGGTACGTTTATGGTAAGGTTCAGGTTTTTTTATGCAATAGTGAACAAAGAAAATGACTTTCTAAAAAACTGATTCAATCAATACGTTCAAGCATTAAAAGTGGCTGCACTTTTTGAAGGGCCTGCACGGTGGCACAGTTGGTAGCACTGTTGTCGGAGCAAGAAGGTCCTGGGTTTGACTCCCAGCCACGCTTGGGTTCTCATTGGGTACTCCAACCTTCTCTCAGAGGCCAAAAACATGACCATTAGGTTAATTGTGAATGTGTGTGTGTGTGCATGGCTGTTTGTCCTGTGTGTCTGTGTTGCCCTGCAATGGATTGGCGACCTGTCCAGGGTGTACCCTGCCTCTCGCCCGTAGACTGCTGGAGATTGGCACCAATTCTCTCGTGACCCACTATGGAAGAAGAGGTATAGAAGATGAATGAATTTTAAAACGTTGTAACAGTTGTAGATTAGATTTCCCTACTGAAGAACAGTACAAGCAAAACACATAGCTGCAGCAGAAAGACTACTTGATGTTTTCAATGCAGTTTATTTTTTGTTTAGGTAATGAATTTTTCAAATAAAAGCATTTGCAATAACTTTATAGAGATGCACCACAGCTACAGTATCTACAGTAGCATTATTAGCCAAATGTGCTTTATTTTGATTAAGCTAGCCCTAGAAAATCAGACCTTGAACATAAAACAAGAGCAGACCTGGAACAGGTACATTTAAAAAGCACAAAGAGGGAGATGTTCCTATCAAACAACATTTAGAGCAGCGCTGTTCCTTGCCAGCTATAATGACATAGTCCATTATTTTAAACTGCAACAATTTTCTTGAGAATATTTAATGGGGGCAAAAATTATATTTAATGCTATTTAATTCAAAGTAGCCCAATGGTAAGGAAAGTTCAATTCTCTTTGTTAGCACATTTGATTGACAGCGGTGGGAGGTTCAAATGAGGAACAGGTTGAAGGAGTTATTGTTTATATTTTCAATACAGAGCAAATGAAAAGGGGGCAATCAGATCCATACATATTTGCAATATTCAGAGAATATTGCAGCAAGGTATGCAATATTCTCTGCATACCTGGGGTGATTAGTGTCCTGTGTCATATGTGGGTTTTTTTGTTGTGGACCAAAGTGCAGAGACAGGCGAGGAGTTGGCGTGACGAGGAAGAATGATGATTTATTTAAATCCAGCAAAGGCAAAACTCACAGGTAGGCACGCAGGATGAAACAGAGTTCAGGAGTCCAGGTCTGACAGAATACGAAAAACAAAGGGAACTTGACGCAGGGAAGGTGACGTAAGGAAGTTGACGCAACAAACCAGCAACGAACAATGAAACTAGACCAACTTACAGAGAGTAACAAAGGCAGGTAATTAAAAGAACTATGAACAGGTGTGACATGGAGGCAGGGAGACTGAAGGAACAAATGACACTAATACAACGACTAAAGCATGGGAGAAGGGACTAATAAACGATACAGAGAACAGACCAAAGCAAAACTATAGACAAAGATAAATAACCAAATGAAGCATAGAATCAGGAATAGCCATGAACTAAAGGAAACTGAAGGGAATAGAAGAAACACAACAACATAAGATCTAAGAAACTGGCAACCAAAGAATTGAAAGAAACTATAAAGAAACCCCAACTAAAAACGTAAACAAACCTAAACCAACACTGACTGAACTAAGCAGGGACAGCGAGAACTAGAATAATTGTAAACCAAATGTAAACAATAACTAAAGCTAACCTATCAGGAGGGACTGGAAGAAATAGAGATTGACTAGAGGAACTAAACTAGAGAACAGCAATAATAATAATAAAAAGAAAACCATTCTAAGTAAGAAACCACCAAAGGAACTAAGGGCGAATGGAGAATGAACTACAAAACACTAGGAGTCAGGAGAGAGAACAGAACTATCAGAAAACAGAAATAAATCATGACTACAAAACCCAAAATAGAAACATCAAGCTGAAAGTAAGCAAAACACCACAAAACCGCAACCAAAGTCCAAAAATGTCAAACCCCAACACCCCTTGCAACTGCCTATGCTAAAAGCCAGCTCTGAGCGGGTGTAGACAAAGGTAAATGAATTGCTTTTGAGCTTTTTATTAATACTGACCAAAGTGCTTTACTGCAGAGACCCATTCATACTCACAAATGTGCACATTCATACACCTATACACAGATCAGTAGGCAACTTGGGGTTAAGTTGACACATCAGCATGTGATAGAAAGTTGGAATTGATCCCACAACCTTCCAATTGCAAGACAGCTGTTTTAGCTACTGAGCCACAGTTGACCCACACAATGAATGGGTGGATTGTAAAACAAAGCTTGAAATGATCGGGTTGTTTAGGAATATTGTAATACTGTGCTGACATTTCATATAATAAAATCTTCAAATCCCTTTGGAGTTTTATTGATTTAGAGACAATTTAGTGTAGGAGTGGTACTTAAATGCACCGTCAAAGTGCACTTACTGGGAAAAATAACTTGTCGAATTGACTCCCTTCGAGACAGAACTGGTGTGTGGTTGCATATCTGCTGCCATAAAGACACCCATGGCATTTGGGGCTGGTTGACTGCAGCTGTCCGCTAGATTCGCACTTTAGTCTAATTTTACCCATTTCAGTGATGTTAACATTTGTCTTGGCATAGTTTCAGGTGAGTAAATAAGCTAAGTGTAAACTAAATATTTAGCTTGAACCTAAACATTTAGTTTGGAACTAAATATGTTGATAAACTAAACATTTGGTTTATAAAGTAAATATTTAAACGTGCCAATTAAACATTTAGTTCGGAACTGATATTCATAAATGTATGAAAGACATGATGGAAATATGACTTTGAAAAGTGAATACCCATTTTTTAGATGGTAGCATAGCTTCTCTTCTAACACATGAAGTAACCATCCTGTCTCACCACTGAGACTGATCCACAGTTAACTGCACTGTCAGTTAATCCAGATATTGTCTAAATTACAACCAGTTGACAAAGGTGCTGTAACGTGGAAAACTGATGGAGCCCGTGAAAGTAGTAATAGTGCAGAGTGATTACCAGAGCCAATGAGCAGACATTTGTGAGCAGCTCGCACAATGGCATTTTGATAAACCAGCACAACACAAGACCTGTGCATTATGGATCGGCAACCATTATCAAGGACCATATTTTACCCATCAAACAAGCCACTCTGAATAAGCTCTCAGCATGGCAATTATGATTTTTAATAACACTGGCAGCAAAATCAAGATCTGTTTTCCCCGGCTATCTTTCACGTCATCTGATATGATCAGAGCAAAATGCCTACTCGCCATTTAATTATATTGTGATAGGGAAGGAAATGTTTGGAGGAGCCAAACAATATATGTGAAACATGTACATGGATATGTAAAATGCAAGATTTAAATAAGTCAAAAGTAAAATAATGATAGCTTTCAGAGCAATGGTTTGGATTGATGTTCTTACCTTGGGTTCTCACCAAGGCTCAGAAATCAAGGTATAGACATTTGCTGGCAAAGCTGGTAGTAGATAAAGAGAAAACAAAGCAGAGGCTGAAATATGCTGCCATTTTCTCGCTGTACTCAACCTACCAATTAAGTGACTGAGCAATGGTTATGTAGATGTGGCAACACTAGGGTAGGAGTCTTATACTCTGCCCCTCAAAGCAGAGTAACCAGCGGATGTCAACAACGCCACCTTGGGAATTGTACCTAAGGAAATAAATCGCCAATAAGGCACTTAAGGTTTGTAGCCAAGGAGAGCAAGACTGTATTTCACAAAGAAAAAGAGTCACATTTTATTGTTCCATGTGTTAAAAGACAATATTCCAAATCCCAACACCGGTCATGCGCACTGCACACAGGTCCAGTTCTTCTGGATGCCCTCCCACCACCTTCAGCTCTCAGCCTGGAGACAAAAGAACGGGATTAAACAAAGCAAACACTAACAGAAAACGACCCTACAATTTAGACCTGAAATGTGAAAAGGAGTTTACCCCTAACCTCTGACATATCCAAGCGTTTAAAAAAAAAAAAAAAAAAAAAAAAAAAAACTGTTTTAATTACGTAATCTAAAAAGCCCAGGCTGCTACCCGCAGCAAGGCCGGAGGCCACACGGAACAATGGAGTAAACCATAAACAAATTTAAACAACAAAGCAGCAGGGTCTCCAGCAAGCTGCAGTAGCTTTATGTCTGAAATGAAATTATAGATTAATAGTTGATTTCAGAAAATGGCAGAAGGTAGAGGAACCCATAGTCACCTACCAGAGCTTGACGATTCCACCCCGACCAAAGAGCCCCTTCCGGCCCAACAGCAGGCGGATACGCTTGCCAATACTTTCTGTATATAGATGTCATTTTTGTGCTATTGAACTGCATGGGTGCAATAAAATACATACCCGTTTTAAGTTGCCAAACTGAACTGGGGAGGATAATTTACAATCACACCCTCGTACCAAGCAGGATACCTCAGGCAGTTTCTAAATTCCAACAATTTGAGTTAACAAACTAACATTGCAGATCTTATACAGGAGGAGAAATATTACTTACTGATGTTAGAGTTTTGGCCCCTGCAAGCTAACCAAGCGACCTTCCTGCTGAAGTGCAACCAAATGCAGACATAAAGAAAGCAGGTGAGTGACTCTCCCTTTATGCTCACACCCATTATGCGGTAATTAGATGCCAGGTGTCCTCAATCCTGTGGCAGGCTTCATCCTGCTACACAGATGCTGGCTCAAGCAGACAGTATCATGTTTTTCTGACGTACATTCTTATGAAAATATTACCATGCCCAATTAAATATATTTTAAATATATATATATTTTTATTAAGACACAAGACATTTTCTCATTAATTTTTTTTTCTTTAGACAAGAAAGTTACCCTAAATTGCATTTAAAGGAAAAGGTTTGGACATCCCACCTCCTTATAGCTTGTTACCCTCTTTGGAAGGTAACAAGCTATAACAACTTCAGTAACAGCTTAACAAACTATAACAACTTCAGCCATTTGCCTGTCTCTGACATCATTTTGATGACAGTTGGCCCAGCTTCTCACTTTCACCTGTAAAATGTTTGAAGTTTTTTCAAGTCACATCTCATTACGAGAACGATCTGGGCCTAGCCCAGGCCTTTCCATTTCTTAATTCTCAGCCAGTTCTTGGTGGATTTACTGGTATGTGTGGGGTGGGTTGTATAATGTTTCAGTCATGCCTAGTTTGGGTGAATTAGGTGTAGATGCACGTGGTGCTTGGACCACCTGGTTCCCGACCCTAAGTACATATGCAAAGTAGTGTAAATAACCAGAAGGCACCCACTACGTGTCCAAATAACCATGGTAACGGTGCCGTGACTGTCAAGGAACTGAACCGGTTCCTTTCGGTGGAAAAACGCTAAAAGAGACTTTGTCTACACACCATGAGGGGTATCTGTAGTGAATTACAGCAAATTAACAAATACTTGAATGACATCAGCAATTTAAATTTGACTAAAAATTAAATGTTGTCGGCTCGTACCATTTAGTTCTACAATGTCTACATAAAATCCAAACAGTGCTGTCTAGCTGCTGCATGGAGTTCAATTACAGCTCAAAGTCGATCCTTGTAATGACGTGAATATGCCTCCCATATTTCACTTAGAAAGACTGTCACCACACACTTAAATCTTTAAAACCATTCAGGACGTCATATAAAAAAATAGAATGACCTGAAGAATAAAATGACCTGGAAGCCAGCCATCACGCACTGAACATGCTTGAGGTTTGTTCCCAACAAAACTATTATAATTAGAATAATTATAATTATTATTAAAGTATAAAGGACTCAAAAGTTGTGGAAGCCAATGTACCATTGCATTTGTGAGACACATTTACATATATCGAATGAAAATGCTTTCTATTCACAAAACATATTCACTCACAGATGGGGCCCTTAGAGCATTATGAGTGCAGTCATAGCTCTGATTACTTTCAGAAATCGGCTCCTCGCTGCAAATGAGAGCCACAGTTTAGGGGAACTTTCTATATCAGAGCAACATATGGATGGGGCCATTCCATGGCTGGCATGGAACGGCTCAGGGATGAATTAAAAATACCTGACCCGTCAGCCAGCTCCCTCTGGAAAGGTCCGCTTTAAAGGGCCGCAGTGTAGTGAGAACTTGAACTGGAACTGGCAACGGACTGTTCGTCATGGTTTCCTAATGTAACACTGAGGCCAGCTCCATGCAGAAATCCAAAATAATTGCCCTGGGCAATCTAAACCAGCTAATAAGCCATGCATCATCATGTACCAGCAAGTCAGTACAATCTCTGAAATAACGCTCCCTCCAACTTCTTCCATTGATGATGTGCTCAATCTGTGCAAAAGCTGTCATCGCTCTACAATTATGCACAACTTTACACAGCTATTTATGAACATGTGTGATTGTCTCCAGCTTGTCCACCTTAGGAATCATCAAACCTAACTTGTATGGAATTAATCTGCTGATCGGACACCGTTTTCTTTTCAGGGAGAATGAAAGTGCCCCTTAGATGATTCACATACATGTGATGCTCCTCAGCGTTCAGACCAATGCGCATTTACATCTACAGGTGACAGAAACAGAGTACGCTTTACAGTTTACATCCGATTGAGGTTCTTTCCATCATTTTTTGAGGTGTTTTACCATATTGTATGATTCAGTTTCATCGTTCAGGTTTAAACCATAAAAGCTCAAACTCATGAAAAATCATCAGGTTTGATGCTCCATGAATTAAATAAAACTGAATTAGTCATTTTTCAGTGTATTTAGGTGAGTTTTTGTTTTCTGTAGTTTATTATTGTTGATTGAAAAAGTTTGCGTGGCTTCCGCACATTTTTATGGCAGATCAAACATTTGCATGGATTTCTGCACGTTTTTACACAATGTTCATTTTTGTACATGTAGAGTTGTGCGTAAAACATTGTGCCACAAGATTTTTATGCATTAGAACTCTAATGCCATAGTCAAATGCCTCCATGTCATAGTCTGCAGTCTGGTTTTTTTTTGTGTTATGCCCTTGCTCACCTCCCGTGAAAGTTAAAAGTTGTTCTATCTCTTACTGGTTGTACAAGCATGCACATTCATATGAACAGTAGCAAGAGCCTGCTGTGGATTGAGCAATTACATTTTAGGGTTCTGGTAGACTTCGTTTTAACATCTTGCAGTCTGCTCTCTGTGTGAACTTGTTCAAAAAAGCCAGATGTTGGCAATTATTTTGAATGTCCTTGACTTGTATAATATGTTTAGTACAGTGGAAGTGCTCAATTCTAATTCTTCTGAGACCTCTACACCTTATGATACTCATAAACTGATGCATTAAATTTTTTTGAATGCCTTAGACAGCTTTTTCAATCCTATCAGTCAGTAGCATGCCAAATGTTCTGAGGTTTAACAGGTTTAAGCCTTCTTCAAAATGCTGATGTTCTAAATAAGTGCACCTAATTATTCTTCTTTTCCTTTTCCTTTTTCCTTATTCCAGAATTGCACCACTAAAGGTGGCAGCAGCTTGGAGTAGCTCTGTTACTTTTTATTTGAACATATTCTTTTGAAGAACTTATCTTGGTGGATAAAAATTCATTCTTTTGGAACATTATCCTCTCTGGGATCAGATGCTGTGCAGCTGGAAGGATTTTTGCTGATATATTTTTACTTTTGTACATTTGTTATAATGCATAACCATATGAACAAGGTGTTTTTTACAACTAGGAGCAGCTGATTAAAATTCAATTCAATTCAATTCAGTTTATTTATATAGCGCCAATTCACAACACATGTCGTCTCAAGGCACTTCACAAAAGTCAGGTACATGCATTACAATTAATCCAAATCATTGAACAGTGCAGTCAGATTCTGTTATTTATTCAAATTGGATAAAATAGCAAAAGCTCAAATAATACTTCAACTACAACCCCAAATCTCCGATGAGTTGAAAAGGCGGCGCCGTGGATGCAGAGCAGGAGCAAAGAGAAGAGAGAGAAGAGGAAGTTCAACGCATCTCTTACATCGATCATGATGGGCAATGTGAGATCTATTTAAAACAAGTTGGATTAACTCCAAGCCCTACAATTGACTCAGCCAAAGTATCAAGAATGCAGTCTTATGTGTTTCACTGAGACATGGCTGCAGGATATCCCTGACTCCAGCATCTCTCTGCCAGGCTTTCTGACCATACAAGCAGACAGCGATATAAAGAGTAGCAGCAAACGCAAAAGAGGTGGACTAGCAGTACTTGTGAACAACAGATGGTGTAATCCAGGACATGTTACTGGCAAATGTCATCTCTGCGGTCTAGATATTGAACTTTTAGCAGTAAGTTTCCATCAATATGACTTACCCAGAGTTTTTACCAATGTTATTTTGGCAACAGTTTACATTCCACCATCAGCTGTTGCTGACACTGCATGTTATGTCATCAGCTCAGTTGTTGCTAAGCTACAGACACAGCACCCCAATGCATTATCTGGTGATTTTAACTACGCTTTACTAACTGCTACACTTACAATGCTTCAACAGTTTGTCAGCTGCTGTACCAGAGAAAACAACGGAGAGGACATCAATGCTATGACTGAATGTGTAACTGACTATATAAACTTCTATATGGATAACACCACCACACCATCATTAGAACGGTGAGATGCTTCCCCAATAACAAACCCTGGATCACCAGTTACCTGAAGAACCTGCTTAGCAATAAAAAAGAGCCTTCAGGGAGGGAGACAAAAAATTATTGAGTATACAGAAGCAACCCTTTATGAAACCCTACCATAGAACACGTTCGCAAGAGCATATTTTTAATTTTTACATGATGTGGAGCCATTTTTTGGAGCATTTAAATATGCTGGACATCAATACAACCCTTATATCCCAAATTTTAATAATGTGTATATAATAAATCCATATCAACTAAATAAATTGATAAAAAAAGTGCAATTAACCACGAGACAAATGAAAATCGTTTTTTTACACATATTTTCCTAAATACAGAAATATCATAGCTGTATTCCTCAACAATTGTAATGTAAAAAAGTTGCACAAAAGACTTTCAAACCACAGAAAATGTATTTGGAATGTGTCTATAACTTCACAAAAACGGAAATAACTGTGTGAACAATTTGAGAAACGATAATACATCAAAATAAACTATTTATGGTAGTGCAATCAAACCTCTAAAAGTGCAAGATATCTATGGGCACACATATTTGTTCATAAGACCATGTTCAAACAATTAAAAGTGTAAAAAACAACAAAACATAAAACCATTTTTTACTGTGAAAGATTTGGAACAGAGTAACACAAATTCAAATTATATTTTTATCAAGATACAAAAAAAAGTTATTGCAAAAAGACAACATGAACATTTAAAAAACTATTTACAATAAACTATTTACAATATTGCAATCACAGTCACAGTCAAACATTAGCTTTCAATTTGACCAAATGAGCTGTTATAGGCCCTGTGAAAACTCCTGTCTATGGTTACCTGCTTGCCAGTGGAAAGACTGCTGCAGCTCCTGTTTCCTGAAGGCTGACTCCTTCCTCTCCCTCTGCCCCTCTCCAGGGCACTAGGTGCCTCAGAGGAGCAGGAGGTCTATTCTTTCTTCACATAATCATCATCAACACTGCACACAGAAAACGTTACACTGTGTGTTGGATGTGTCCATAACGTTCATAGTATAATAAAGATGCGTAACACTGTGAAATTCTTCCAATTGCATCTTTTTCTTAATTTTCTCTAACACAGAAACAAGTAATATTTCATTAACATATGCATACACGTCATGGGAAGGATCTATTCTGTCAGTAAATCCAGACCGAATGAGTGGACGCAGTAGCACTAGCGCCAAGATGACGGACCAAGAAACTACGGTACAAAGCCAGGTAATGTTAAAAAGTTATATAAGTCTTAATGTCGTTAATATATGCTCTTGGTCCGTCATCTTAGCGCTTGTGCTGCTGCTTCTTCTTCTTGCCTAAAGCAGAATTTTCATTGCCTGTTCCCACTCTTCTTTTATACCTGGTAGACAAGGATTCACCAATTAACCGAGCCACCTCAACTGGCTCCGCTCGATGTGGGGGAGCGGCGGCTCTACTCTGAACCCCTCCAGACAGGGAGGCCAAGAAGGCCGGGTACTTTAAATTTTAGCCACCTACTGTACATCACTGTATAACTCCACCCACTACATTCTATGTTTTAGTTTTGTATTTCATAAAAATAAGAACAATGCTTTATTTATAATATTCTTGATTCAATCAGAAGGTTGTGGGTTCGATTCCAGCTTCCTCCTGCCATATGTCGATGTGCCCCTGGGCATGGCACTCAAGTTGCCTACCGATCTGCGTGTCGGTGTATGAATGTGTGAGTGCGATTGAGTGACTGTGGTTCTAGTGTAAAACGCAATGAGTGGTCTGTATGACTGGAAAGGCGCTATATAAGTTCAGTTCATTTACCATTTTCCGTCATCCAATCCCGACACTACGTTTACTGGCGGTGAGGAGTGTGACAGCGCATGCGCAACGCGAATCGACTAACTCTGTTCTCCACTAACCAGCCTGAGATCACGTGACGCCAAGTCGCTGATGTAAATTAGTATTCTCATAGAAAATAAATCGTATTGGCAAACTGTTATAGCATATTGTATTCATAAAGAATAAACCACAACTGTAGACTTGAACTTTGTGTTTGTAATTTCTTGAAGCTGTAACATTTTATTTTGTATTCTTATAGAGAAAATATACAATACCTCTTTTGGATTTTACTTATGCACAACTATTGACTAATATGCACACATTTCCGTCTTTACATAAGCACTGTTTTTGACAGCGTTCTTACCCCATAGTCAATGCAAGCGACTGTCCACTGTCGCTACATGCTCATCCAGGAGAAGTGAATGCTGCAAGACACTGACTTGATGCAATCTGCTGAGTTTCCTTAGATTACCCAATTTTTAAACCAATCTTTTTTGCACTGTTTGATAGTTAGGATGAATTGGAATGTATGTACCTGACTTGAAATCTGTATGATTCAATTGAATTGACTTTGTAAAGTGCCTTGAGACGACATGTGTTGTGAATTGGCACTATATAAATAAAACTGAATTGAACTGAATTGAAAAGAATGATTTGCTGAAAACCAACCTTCTGGAGGACTAATTCTCAATGGTGTTTAATTAGCTGCCTTTATTTAGTACAATAATACTTAAGGCAATATTACTAAGGAAATATTAAAATAATATTTAGGGAAATATTATTTTCTTAGATTGGAAACTAAAACCTTTCTGGATAAATGATTCTTAATGGACTCATAAGATTGCGGTCATAAGTTACATGTTACCTTAGCCAATACCGGTGGAAGCTAAGAAAAGAAGCTTATAGCGTGTTAAAATTCCTTTAAAATCAAACATTTACCTTTAAAATACCATCAATAAAAGATAAAATGCATAAGCGTTGATGCTGCGTTATGGCTGACCTGTGTTTAAAAACCACCCTTTGAATAAAGTTTGTCTTAACTTTAAAAACACCACACAGAACACATCATTAGCTGAGCAGCAAGTCTGCTAGCATTTAGCAGAGTTTTCTCAAAACAAACAGAAAAACCAAACATCATGAAACAAACATTATTTACATCATTTTATTCTAAACTAATCATCTCTGCCCAAACACAACCTCTTACGTGAACCGTGCTGAGGAAAAGGTTTCCAGGCAACGAGTTGAGGGAAGCGAAGCTCTCCGGTCATCCACATATGGACTGAACTATACAACAAAAGGACGTTTGGCTCCTTCAGTGGCAGAGGTGTGGCGGGGTAGCTCTCACTACCTGGACATGCACGCAGGAAGGAGCGCAAAGCTGCAGTCCTGATGCCTTGTTCTCCGGCCGTGGGGGACAATCTACTTCAATTTGGGCTGCTTCTGGAGGCCTCAGAAAAAAAGTCAAGCCATGTTCGTGTTACACCCTTTTTATGAATGAATGCTGGGTACTCGAACAGCAAAATCATTACTTAACTTTGCTGCATACGATTGTGGTGATCGCAGTCACTTTTGGATCGAAGGATTCTTTAAAGGAGAAACTTACTCGCCTGCGAGTTCCAAGGCCCTTAGCTGACCTGTGCCCTGGTCCCTCCATTAGCTGCTGTCCGCAGCCAGAATGAGACCGAGTGGAGGAGGGAACATGCCCTTGGGTCAGAAATTCCAGCTCTGACTCCTCCTCTTCCTGGGCTGTGTTAGGATTATGTTAGTGTGATTTTGAAAGGTGCAGGGATTAATACTGGCCTTTAATGATGTATAGTTCAGTCCATGTTCATCCATGGCTGGGGTCCTAACAGATGACGGAATGGTGGAAATTTTTCACTGAAACAATAATCTTTTACCTGGTAAAAAAAAACAATCACAAATGGAATTTAAAATTGAATGTAGTTTGACTTTTTTGCTTCTCTACATTTATTCAAGTTTATATCACCTGCAAGGCCTTCCACACTGCACAAACTCAGCTCTCATCTCAGTGCTGCACAAATGTATATTCTGTACAGAGTGTCTGTCATTCCATAGTGAACTAAATACAAGAACTCACATGCATTACCTTTTGATGGTACACTGACTGCCCTCTCAGTAGCAAAGATTAATAAAAAAAATCAACAGAACAGCTCAGATAGTCATTCCCGACAGACAGAATACATTTACCCCTCTCTTATTTAGTTCCATTTAAAGTTCTGTTGAAACCCATGACAATTAATCACACAATGCAGCAGAGCACTCCCTGCATGGAGTTCCTTGGGACTCTAAATGGGGTAAATAACCCCAGCACTCACCATGCAGGAAGACATTTCGTCAAACAAATATGATCAAAACAAAACTAATGATGTGTAAATTGTTTATGATGTATTTTAAAATGAGCAGACGCAGTGCCCTGTCTGGGAGTAATCAGACACGAGAAAGACCTAATCAGGGAGAAATGAATATGAACATAGACGAAGTGCACTTTGACACTCCCCGCACTGTGCATTCGAGTGGTCGGAAGGTGTGTGGGAAAAACATGTTACATCAGGCTGCAGGAAAACATGGTCCCTGCCATTTGTGCTCAGACAGAGAAAGGCTGTTTAAAGAGTGAGTGACTGACAATGATATGAAAAAAGAACTCATAAAAGAGTAATCACCATGTGGTATGAAGAGTTATTTGTGGGAAGGGGACTCTATTGAGTTTTATGAACTAGCTACTATTGTGCAATGACTCAGTAAATGTGCACAAAGGACATTTATTGAACCAAATTCAATTATCCTGTAGAGACTACCCCAAAGATGTTCCAGTGTACAAATTTGAGTAGATGAAAATTTTAATAAAAATTCTGACAGATGAAGTGAAGAATCCTTGTTATTCTGTTTCAAAGACACATGTTAAGTGTTGGGCTTAAGGACATCGACGCATCATGATAAATGATATAGTAAGATGGCTCACTGAAGAATGTGAAGAATGTGTAAGATGACTCACACAGGTCTCTCACCGTTGTTTCGGCCTACGGGCAAGCGGTAGTGTGAAGTACCCGGCCTTCTTGGCGTCCCTGTCTGGAGGGGCTCAGAGTAGAGCCGCCGCTCCCCCACATCGAGGGGAGCCAGTTGAGGTGGCTCGGTTAATTGGTGAATCCTTGTCTACCAGGTATAAAAGAAGAGTGGGAACAGGCAATGAAAATTCTGCTTTAGGATTTTGTAGCTACAAACTGCTACATGGCACAAATTGTCAACACGTCATTAGAGCTACAAATTAAACATCAACATAAACTTTCAAGAATTGGCAGGTATTTTAAACTTTAATTTGAACATTCTAACAAATGAATATGCTTTGATTTAAAACACAGATGTCAATCTCTAGTTTGTGAGGGTCAAGTTTTAGATCTGTCTTTGTTTCAGCATCCCTGAATCAAATAATTAATTTTAGCAAGACCCCGTGGAACAGGACTGCATGCTAAGGAGGTAATTCACTCATTTGGTTTAGGTTTAGGGTTGCCATCCTGCTGGAAGGTGAACCTCTGCCCCAGTCTCAAGTCTTTTGCAGCCTCTGAGAAGCCCTGTATTTAGCTCCATTAGTTTTTCTATCAAGTCTGACCAGCTTTCCTCTCTCTGCTGAAGAAACACATCATACATGGTGATGATGCAATTATGATGGAGATAGTGATGTTCATTTTCCACCGCACCTGCATATAGGCCAGATAATATAATTTTGCTCTCATGAGACTTCTATTGGGTTTCTTTCAACAATGGCTTTCTTCTCACCACTCTTCCATAAAGGACAAAATTGTGCAGTACAGGACTAATACTGTAGATGTCCTGTTGACAGAGTCTCCCACAGGAGGTGTGGATTCCTGCATCTCCTCCAGGGTTACCATGGGCCTCTGGATAATGTTCTCCCTTGCATTAGCTGCCTGTTTACAGTACAGACCAAAAGTTTGGACACACTCTCTCATTCAAACAGTTGTCCTTATTTTCATGACCATGAATATTGTAGCTTCACACTGAAGGCATCAAAACTATGAATTAACACATGTGCAATTATATACTGAACAAAAAAGTTGGAAACAACTGAAAATATGTCTTATATTCTAGGTTCTTCAAAGTAGCCACCTTTTGCTTTGATTACTGCTACGCACACTCTTGGCATTCTGTTGATTAGCTTCAAGAGGTAGTCACCTGAAATTGTTTTCACTTCACAGGTGTGCCCTGTCAGGTTTAATAAGTGGCATTTCAAGCCTTATAAATGGTGTTGGGACCATCAGTTGTGTTGTGCAGAAGGTGGATACAGTACACAGCTGATAGTCCTGCTGAATAGACTGTTTTAATAATAATAAAGCAGCTAAGTAAAGAAAAACGAGTGGCCATTGTTACTTTAAGAAATGAAGGTCAGTCAGTCCAGACAATTGGGAAAACCATGAAAGTGTCCCCAAGTGCAGTCGCAAAAACCATCAAGCACTACAAAGAAACTGGCTCACATGAGGACCGCCCCAGGAAAGGAAGACCAAGAGTCACCTCTGCTGCGGACGATAAGTTCATCTCAGTCACCAGCCTCAGAAATCGCAGGTTAACAGCAGGTCAGATTAGAGAACAGGTCAATGCCACACAGAGTTCTAGCAGCAGACACATCTCTAGAACAACTGTTAAGAGGAGACTGTGTGAATCAGGCCTTCATGGTAAAATAGCTGCTAGGAAACCACTGCTCAGGACAGGCAACAAGCAGAAGAGACTTGTTTGGGCTAAAGAACACAAGGAATGGACATTAGACCAGTGGAAATTTGTGCTTTGGTCTGATGAGTCCAAGTTTGAGATCTTTGGTTCCAACCACCGTGTCTTTGTGCAGCGCAGAAGAGGTGAATGGATACACTCTACATGCCTGGTTCCCACTGTGAAGCATGGAGGAGGAGGTGTGATGGTGTGGGGGTGCTTTGCTGGTGACACTGTTGGGGATTTATTCAAAATTGAAGGCATACTGAACCAGCATGGCTACCACAGCATCTTGCAGCGGCATGCTATTCCATCCGGTTTGCGTTTAGTTGGACCATAATTTATTTTTCAACAGGACAATGTTCCCAAACACACCTCCAGGCTGTGTAAGAGCTATTTGACCAAGAAGGAGAGTGATGGGTGCTGCACCAGATGACCTGGCCTCGACAGTCACCGGGCCTGAACCCAATCGAGATGGTTTGGGGTGAGCTGGACCGCAGAGTGAAGGCAAAAGGGCCAACAAGTGCTACGCATCTCTGGGAACTCCTTCAAGACTGTTGGAAAACCATTTCAGGTGACTACCTCTTGAAGCTCATCAACAGAATGCCAAGAGTGTGCCGTGCAATAATCAAAGCAAGAGGTGGCGACTTTGAAGAACCTAGAATATAAGACATATTTTCAGTTGTTTCACACTTTTTTTGTTCAGTATATAATTCCACATGTGTTAATTCATAGTTTTGATGCCTTCAGTGTGAAGCTACAATATTCATAGTCATGAAAATAAGGACAACTCTTTGAATGAGAAGGTGTGTCCAAACTTTTGGTCTGTACTGTAGTTGGATAAGTATGTCCTGGTTGGCTCACCTCCTTTATTATGACAGACCAGAGCAAAACATACATTAAGGCAGATGAGGCACTGTTCAGATTTAGGGCTGGCTGGTAGCATGGTGGTTGAGCCTTGGTTCCTGGGATGTAGGAGGCCACATCTATGTGGGCAGTTGTAATGAAACTAAAATGTCAAACTCAATACTGATACTAAGAAAAATACTCAATACCATTTTCAATATCATCAACATTAATATTTTTTGAAGGAATAGGATTCTTTTTAAACAAGATCAGAGAAATAAAACCAATTACAGTGTGATAAGATTCTTATTGCATTAATTAGGACAAAAAAATGCATTAGGAAATTTAGCACCCACATTAAGAAAAATGCTTTCCTGTATAGCAAAACAGTGGACAAGATATCAGTTATTTTTACAGACATGGAACTGAGCCACACAACTTATTTTGCTCCCACAATGTAAACAAAAGTCTGGTCTGTACTTTTTTCTAGTGTAAACACCAATCTGAGTGGTTAAGTAGAAGGCAAATGGACTTCTCTTGTTTCTTGAAGATGTGTTATCTCTCGTCCAAAAGGCTTATTCAGTTCTGTTTTGGGTTACTTTTGGATGAGAGGTTAAACGTCTTCAAGATACATGAGAAGTCCAAAAGCCTTCTACCTAAGCATTTACAATTTGCATGTCCTAGATGACTGAGAATGTATACTTGGATGTGTTTTTGGTAATTTTGCACCATATTGTCCTCAGTAAACAACTAGAGTCAGCAGGGTAGGTTGCTATGGATTCTGCCTAGTTTTTGCTCAAATTGACATCTTCAGCCTGGGTCCACTGTTTGTGTATGTATACTCATTTTAGTAGTGAATTCCTTAAGTCGTGATCAGAGGAAGGTGATAAATGTCAGGATCTGTCAGTGTATTAGTTTGTGTTTTCTTTTTTTAAACCTGGTTTAGTCTTTGTTTACCTTCTGTTCTGTGTTATATTGTTAATTGGTCTCATTCATTCTGTCTCCCTGCAGTCTGTCACACACCTGTTCTGAGTTTCCCCTAATTATCTGGTCTTGTCCTTGATTGGTTCTCCCTGCTGTTCTGTGTTCATATATGTTCCTTAGTTGCCCTAGTTCCCCACTGGTTCGTATTGTTAGTTTTCCTTTTGCCACGTAATAGATATACGTCTGCTGTCTAAGCCCTGGGTCCTGGCCTGGTCCTATGTTCCCTGCCTGAGGAGGAAGAGCTCGGGGACGAGTTGCCTCCACTTTCTGTTCGTGTTTTGGAGGGGTTCAAGGAGGAACTGCCTCCACTTCCTGTTTCTGTTCCGGAGAGTCTCAGGGACAAGCTGCCTCCATCTCTTGGGCCTCAACGGCTCCACCGTGGATCTGCAGGGCTCTGTTGCAGATCTATGGGGCTTCCTTCACAGATCTACAGGGTTCTGCCGCTAGACTGGGACCTCAGAGAGTCCATTGCTCCATTCGGTTGGCGTCCTGATTCAGCGTCGGATCTAGGGTTGGCTTCATCGCGGGGGGACGTCTGGCTTCATTGGCGACCTCCGGATCTCCGCTCTCCTGGATTTCACTGACAACATGAAAAACCTTGTCAAGATCGGAATTCAATTTACTCCGCACCCAAATCTCACATTTTCTCCACAAAACCCCTATCATTGTCCAGTTTCTACCAAACGTTGCCAAGCCCCTCCACCTATACATAATGGTCTCCTCCACCTATACATAATGGTCTCCTCCACATTTGATGGATGACAAGCCTGTTAGTGTTCAGGATGTTTTAGAATGATATATGCGATATGTACAGTGCCCATCTAAAACAAAATCATTTCGCTGCTATCATTCATGCAAATTGTCACAAGCCCAATATTTTATTTAAAACTATTGAATTACAGGCCTATTTCTAAACTGCCTTTCATCTCCAAAATCTCCAAAATAAATGGTCATTCTCAAAGTTTACAAGCAATTAATGGCTTTTTCTTAGAAAAATATGATATTTTAGAGATCCTTCGATCTGGTTTTAAAGCGCTACATAGTGCTGAGTCTGCCCTTTTAAGAGTTTTTAATGATATGCTCCTAGCAACCGACTCAGGTGATTGTCTTATTATTGTGCTCCTTGATCTAACTGCTGCATTTGACACAGTGGAGCGCACAATTTTAATTTCTCATTTAGAACAGTGGGTCGGTGTTAAAAGTAGTGGCATGCAGTGGTTCAAAGGTTATTTAAAAGACTGGACATTCTCTCTCAAACTAAGAGATTTTAAATCATCTGCTGCCTCGCTTTGTTATGGGGTCCCAAAGGACTAAGTGTTAGGCCCTCTTATTTTTTCTATGTATCTGCTACCACTTGACTCCATTTTCAGGAAACATGGAGATTCCTTTCATTGTTATGCAGATGATACCCAAATTTGTCTCCTCAAAACCAGAAGAAACCAGTCTGAGATGATTTGTGCTTTATGACATGGTGCGTTATCCTGCTGGAAGTAACCATCAGAAGATGGGTACACTGTGGTCATAAAGAGATGGACATGGTCAGCAACAATACTCAGGTAGGATGTGGCATTGACACGCTGCACAATTGGTACTGAGGGGCCCAAAGTGTGCCAACAAAATATCCCCCACACCATTACAACCACCACCAGCCTGAAACGTTGAGACAAGGCAGGATGGCAAACAGTTTTGTTTTAAAAATTATGGAAACTTATGGAAAATAAATGGTCATTCTCAAATGCGAAAAGTGACAAAAGTAAAAAGTATTGTATCCCCGTATTCACAGGGAGACATTAAAACTATTTTTAGAAGGTACAGCAGCAAGAATGACATCAACCAACTCAAGCCAATAAATGTAAAACATATTGCTTTTATTTTAAAAAATCTTAGCAAGTGCTACTACTGTAATTTATTGTGTTTGTGTGCACAACAAAACCACGTGAGGGCTGGGTTGACCATAGTCATAAAAGTCGGATAAAATGCAACATTACTGTTCTGACTGCGGATGACTTGAAAACTAGCGGATACATATACAATTTGGTACCAAATTTGAAAGTGGCACAATTCAGATTTTTGGGAGGTGAACAGATGAGACTTAGGTCGTTCTGACTGCCATTAAAAAGTCAGATTTGGGCCACATTTGCCTGCAGTGTAAACGTAGACTCACGTACCCGTTTTAGTTTTTTTGTCAAGGAAGAAATCTTCAATATATTAATATCAATTAATTTTTCATTACTCTTTTTGCCCCTTTCCCTAGCTCTGCTGGTTGGCCCTGAGAAAATAAACAAAAGAGGAACACAAGGGAACAGGAGTAACAGGAAGTGGTGGGAGTAACAGGAAGTTCTGATTGAGAGACATTTAAACAGGAAAGATGATTACTGAACAAAAAGCAGGTGGTTAATTAGAAACTGGATGCAGCTGTGAGGGAAGGCAAGTAACTGAAGTTGAACTGTGGAAATGGAAGAAATGGCTGATAGAACAAACAGGGGATAAGAAAGCACAATTTACACTGCTCAAAAAAATAAAGGGAACACTCAAATAACACATCCTAGATCTGAATGAATGAAACATTCTCATTGAATACTTTGTTCTGTACAAAGTTGAATGTGCTGACAACAAAATCACACAAAAATCATCAATGGAAATCAAATTTATTAACCAATGGAGACCTGGATTTGGAGTCACACACAAAACTAAAGTGGAAAAACACACTACAGGCTGATCCAATTTTGATGTAATGTCCTTAAAACAAGTCAAAATGAGGCTCAGTATTGTGTGTGGCCTCCACGTGCCTGTATGACCTCCCTACAACGCCTGGGCATGCTCCTGATGAGACGGCGGATGGTCTCCTGAGGGATCTCCTCCCAGACCTGGACTAAAGCATCTGCCAACTCCTGGACAGTCTGTGGTGCAACGTGACGTTGGTGGATGGAGCGAGACATGATGTCCCAGATGTGCTCAGTCGGATTCAGGTCTGGGGAACGGGCGGGCCAGTCCATAGCTTCAATGTCTTCATCTTGCAGGAACTGCTGACACACTCCAGCCACATGAGGTCTAGCACTGTCCTGCATTAGGAGGAACCCAGGGCCAACCGCACCAGCATATGGTCTCACAAGGGGTCTGAGGATCTCATCTCGGTACCTAATGGCAGTCCTGCTACCTGTGGCGATCACATGGAGGGCCATGCGGCCCTCCAAAGAAATGCCACCCCACACCATTACTGACCCACTGCTAAACCGGTCATGCTAAAAGATGTTGCAGGCAGCAGATCGCTCTCCACGGTGTCTCCAGACTCTGTCACGTCTGTCACATGTGCTCAGTGTGAACCTGCTTTCATCTGTGAAGAGCACAGGAGGCCAGTGGCGAATTTGCCAATCCTGGTGTTCTCTGGCAAATGCCAAGCGTCCTGCACGGTGTTGGGCTGTGAGCACTACCCCCATTGGTGGACGTCGGGCCCTCATACCATCCTGATGGAGTCGGTTTCTAACTGTTTGTGCAGACACTTGCACATTTGTGGTCTGCTGGAGGTCATTTTGCAGGGCCCTGGCAGTGTTCCTCCTGTTCCTCCTTGCACAAAGGCGGAGGCAGCGGTCCTGCTGCTGGGTTGTTGCCCTCCTACGGCCTCCTCCACGTCTCCTGGTGTACTAGCCAGTCTCCTGGTAGCACGTCCAGGCTCTGGACACTACGCTGACAGACACAGCAAACCTTGCCATAGCTCGCAATGATGTGCCATCCTGGATGAGCTGCACTACCTGAGCCACTTGTGTGGGTTGTAGAGTCCGTCTCATGCTACCACGAGTGTGAAAGCACCACCAACATTCAAAAGGGACCAAAACATCAGCCAGAAAGCATAGGTACTGAGAAGTGGTCTGTGGTCCCCACCTGCAGAACCACTCCTTTATTGAGTATGTCTTGTATGGGAAGAAACTTGTGAGAAATTTGTGTAATTTGAAATTAAATGCATTGGTTTGAAAATGAATTTTACTAAACTGAAACTGAATATAATGGTTTAAAACTGCACTTGTTTGCTTTGAAAACTGCTTTGCTTTGTATTGAAAATTCAGTTTGATTACTTTCACTTTCAGGTCTGAAATTCAATTTCAGTTCCAAAATTCAGTTTTTTGTGTCACACATCCAGGTCCTTGAAGCCAGAGATTAATCAAACACAGATTTGCTGATTCACGGATGTCATTCACTATTACTGTGTCCAAATTAAGGTCTGCATTGTTTTGAAGGACGCATTTGTAGGCCGATAACATCCTGGATGAGGCGACGAATGCTGTCCAATCTCCAAGGTTCCAACAAATGCGTCCTTTTTATTCCCAGATTTGAAGGGTGGGTCCGGTGTATCCTCCGTGTCCCAACCTATCGCATGATTCATTGCGGGTCGAAGTAGATTGTTCAAACGGAAGTATCAAAGGCCGGAGGGGAGAGAAAAGCTGTGAATAAATTTTTTTATATTGCGCATTCTGTGAAACAGCTGAACTTTAACAATGTTTTTAGACGAGAATGTAGTTGTGTAAACCTAAAATATCTGATCAGTTTATCAAGATATCGCTTAATTGCACAAATGCGCCGATGTGTTTGTCCACTGCCACAGCAGCCGCCTCACCTCGCCAGCTGTCAGCTGACCGGGCGGTTGAGATGCGCTAAACCCCGAAAGAACAGCTGACTCCCTGCACATTGTTTTCAAAATCCCACTGGGTTTCTCCAATGGGTGGAAGTTAAACAGATATAACTCAGTCAGATGAAATGTAATATTAATGTTTGGTTTATTTATTATAATAATAATTATTATTATCATTATTATGCTCTGCAAATAAACTGATTTAAACTTTGTTCCTAAAGTTAATGTGTTAGTGTTTAAGTTGTTGAAAGCTTTACAAATAAATTAAACAAATGGTATTTGTCATCAGTGTATTTTATCTAGTGTTAGATTTTTATATCTATGAACACAAAATATTTTTAACATTTTAAATGGCTGAATAATGAACAAGATCATAAAACAATAACATTTTAAAACTAAACAGCATTATAAGCCATCAGAAATATGTAAAAGGGTAAATAAAAACCGTGTAGTTATTTACAGTAGAGACAGTGTTATTAACCTTCAGGCTCCATTTGTTCGGCTTCATAGCTCTGCACTTCACACTAACATAGTTGCTAGGCAACAGAAGTTACGCTGAGGTAAGGGCAAGAGAAACGCAGACTGACGTAACACCGGCGGCACACTATGCTAATCTGGCATGTTTAGCTAATAGCTACAGGTAGCATAAGTGTTACTGTTTGACCATCATTTGTTTACATGACGTTTCTTATAGATGCTCATTTGACGTGATTGACATCCGCCAAGCTCATGAATGCTGCACTGCTCCAGCTCAACATGCCGTAAAGGAAGTTTAACCTGATGTGAAACGTAAATCGATGAATCTGTGTTTGATTAATCTGTGGCTATCCTGAAGGACCCGGATGTGTGACACACAAAAAAAAACGTCATTTTGGAACTGAAATTGAATTACAGATCTGAAAGTGAAAGTAGTCAAACTGAATTTTTAATACAACGAAATACATTTTAAAAGCAAATGAATTCAGTTTCAAACCATAAAATTCAGTTTCAGTTTAGAGAAATTCATTTTCAAACCAATGCATTTAATTTCAAATTAAACAAATAAAAATTCAGTCAGAGCAATTCAAGTTCAGTTTCTGATTGCACAACTTTCTTCCCATAGTCTTGCTAATCGCCAAAGATTTAGCCCTGTTGTCTATTCCATTTGCACAACAGCATGTGAAGTTGATTGTCAATCAGTGTTGCTTCCTAAGTGGACAGTTTGATTTCACATAAGTTTGATGTACTTGGAGTTATATTGTGTTGTTTGAGTGTATTTTTTTGAGCAGTGTAAATACAAATTAAATACTAAAATAAAGCAAAATACAAACCAAGGTTTTAAAGATCATGACAGTTGTTTTCAATCTCTCTGCTTAACTGTTTTTGCTATCAAGTAAATTACTTTAAAATTGCTTTATTCAGTCTTATTTTTAGAATAGACTAAGAACTAATGATTCTCAGCATAATCCTACTAGGTTTGTGATCATAAAGGACAGTTTTTTTTATTTTAAAATAATAATGAGTCTCTGAAGACATAGAAAGGGAATTTCTCTGTTAAACACCTATGAAACATAATCTCACCTCACATAACAACTAAAATTACAATAAATGACAACACACCAATCACTATGAGATGGCTGCTCATTTGGCCACTCAGCTTAATTCTCTCAGTTTTGTGGTTCATACATAGTATCCTCTTTATCACTCCCTTACTTTCCCTGAAAAATAAAATCCTTGCACTGACTTTAGTCTTCATAATTGCTTACTTTTCTTGCTCAAAGCCCTTATGCTGTCATTGGTACAACTGAGCTCTCTTACTCCCGGTGGCAACCTTAGGCAAGACTCAGGCTACTTCTGCTTCACGGACATATACTTGTTTAGCCAGTGTGAAAATCTTATTCTTTGGTCAAAAATACCAAAGAATAAGGGTTGTCCTGTGAATACCAGCCTAGTAAGGCAATGGTATTAGGACAAAGTTGAAAGGTGTGAGCCATGCTCTGACATTATTGAACAGCTTAAACTCTGCAGACACATGGAATGAATTCACACAATTTCTTAAAATACAAGAATTTATTAACAAAAATAAGTCAACTCAAAGTCAAACATATTTCAATCAACAAACTCTTTACTATGCTAAAACAATCCAACTAACTACCAAGCAGAATTAAAGAATGACGAAGACTAATGGGCTATGTACAATATAAACAAGTTGATTAAAGATGATTGAAAATCATGACCAAAAGAGTGATGCAACATTACCATGCAATGTTATTTATGTCTGAGAACCAAGGATTATCTTGAAGGATCTGGAAATGAAGTTAAGTTAGTCTTGGAACCAACTTAGGCAGTAATCAGCATACCTTTAGACAACCATTCACAATGCAAGATTAAATAAAATATTATTTTAATAAAATAATGTTTAAAGAATGATCTGCTGAGTAAAACCAACCTTCTGGATGAATAATTTCTCAATGGTGTCTAATTAGTTGCCTTTATTTATTAAAATAATATTTGAAGAAATATTATTAAGGGAATATTTGGAAAAGAGCCAAATCTTTCTGGGGAAATGGGCTTAATGGTGTTTACTTAGTTAACAGATTTAGTAAAATAATGTTTAGAGACTATTATTCACTAACTTGAAAAATAACCTTTCTGTTAAATATTCTGTATTAAGCACGTGTTCTAAAGCTGTTAGCAGTTAAGCTAACAAAGGAGGCCGATAGCTTAGCACCAGAACCAAAAACACATACCTTTAAAATACCAGGGTCAATAAAAAAGGGGTTTAAAATGCATAACCGCGGACAGCGCGTTTTAAGCAACCTTCTGTGTTTAAAATCACCCTTTAAATAAAGTTTGGGCTTAACTTTAAAAACACAGAACACAAAGCTGATCACTTGTGCTTCAGATAGCCTACTAGCACTAATAGCAGTTTCCACCACAACAAAACCCAAACTTCATAAAATGAAAAACTGTTAGATCATTTCATCCTAACTGTTATTCTGGCCAAACCTAACCTCTGACCATGTTCGAGGAAAAGATGTCCGTGGCGGCGAAGTTGAAGAAACGTCCACAGTCAACAAGCGGTTAGCCTTCGGCTAACTTAACGAAGCTGTGGTGGGGCGTTCTGTTGGCCGGACAAAAATTGCACGTTACCCGGTGATGCGGCGTCGTCCTTCTCTCAGGCAAGGATCAAACGTTTCACTCTGGTTTTAGAGACCGGCGTCTCTGCTGGGGACTTTTCTCGAAACACCGTGTGCGTCTGCAGGGCTCGGAGAGAAAGTCAACAATGCCGGTGCCTTAATTCCCCATTCTTGAATGAATACCGGATACGCAAACAGCAATTCATTCAATACTCAACTTTTGCATATGATCGGTGATCATACGAGACTCTTGGATCCAGTTTGAAGAGTTAAGTCTTTTTGCCAGCAAAAAGACTTCAGCGCGCTGTGTCTGCTCCTGGTCCGATGGTCAACCGGCTTGGAGAGGTCGGCTTTTGGGAGAGGGGGTGCTTTTATACAGCCAGTGGCATCATGGGAAGTCTTCTGTTACCCCCTTTTTTCCCTTCTGAAGTTGTGCTGAAAGTCTGTTAAATGCAATTTATTTTGAAAACTCCAGAAGAGTTTGTACCGGAGTTTTAATGTTGAAATCCAAGGCTTAGGGTTCCAACAGCTTAAACAGTTCAAATATGAGTTTGGGTTCAACTTGTGCTGTTTTCGGCTGTCACAACAACTCAAGAAAAATGAAAAACGAGTTAGAAACATTTTGTCTTGAACATCGACAACTTCGAAAGGCCTGTCCGTGCCCAACACCATATGCACTGCGCTCTATGTCGAGGAAGGAGGATCGGAAACGAGCATGGCTGGCAGCTTTAAAACTCAAATAAAAAACTCTCTTTTCCAATGGTTATGGTCAATCTGACAGAGAGAGGTATCCCAATCGTTGTGGTTTTTAGTATAACAATGGCCATCAGTGGGCTCTAGATGGACGAACTGTCTACTTTTAAGGCTAGGTTTAAAACTTTCCTTTTTGATAAAGCTTATAGTTAGAGTGGCTTAGGTTATCCTTAGCTATCTCTGTAGTTATGCTGCTATAGGCTTAGGCTGCTGGAGGACATAACGACCACTTTCACCCTCTTCGCTACTTTCTCACACTACTCTCCAATTTTGTATTATTTGCTATTATTTCAGCTTTTAACTTTGTTCTCTCTCTTTTCTCTTCCTAGAAGCTACACCTGGCCTGACTCTGTGTCTACCTGTATAACACCTTTCTGGAGAGGGGAATCCTCCAAGCTTCTGCTGGCAACAACTTAATGCTCACCCTCTACCGATGATCCACTTGGCCCTGTCTTTCAGTGTTTAACCCTGTCTCTCTCCTAGACATAGCTACTGACTGAGCTTTTACTGTAACTAACTCTATGTGCTCTCTTCAGACTCTAACCTTGAAAACTGGCTCAGAGTTGATCTGTTCCTTCTTTCTAGGGTGAAACGACTAAAGGAGCTACATCCATTAACATTTACTTTTCCTTCCCATAGAAAGTACTCCTGGATCAGTGCTTCTTTGTTCTCTTTGTGTCTCTGCTCTGTTTTCTCTCTAACCCCCAGTCGGTCGTGGCAGATGGCCGCTCACACTGAGCCTGGTTCATGTTGGAGGTTTCTTCCTTGTTAAAGGGAGTTTTCTCTCCACTGTCGCTACATGCATGCTCAGTATGAGGGATTGCTGCAAAGTCAACGCCAGTGACTGTCCACTGTCTTCTACATGTTTCACCGGGAGGAGTGAATGCTGCAATTCACTGACTCGATGCAATCTGCTTGGTTTTCCTTAGATAGAAAAACTTTTTATCAATTTTGAATAAAATACGAAATCTGACTGCATTGTTCAATGATTAAGATTAATTGGAATGTATGTACCTGACTTTTGTGAAGTGCCTTGAGACGACGTGTTGTGAATTGGCGCCCTATAAATAAACTGAATTGAATTGAATTGAAATACCCCCCGAAGAGAGTTTATGTTTGCTCCTTTCATTTTATCGATAAAACGCACACAGAGCTACACCCCAACCCAGAGGTTTATCTGGGCCCCCACCAAAGAAAAGAAGGCGGCTCATCCAGACCACTGTGAGCCAGACAGCTTCCAGCAACATCAACAAAACGGCCGAATCTGTTCCTGGTGAGTGAAATTGTAAATGTGGTTTCTCCCCATTTCACATTTTAATCATGCAATCCTTAGCTTTTACTGATTTATAGCCTATGGTGAATGGTGTTAGCATCAGCGTTAGCTGGTTGCAGTAAAAAGTGTAATGCAGTGTTTGTCTGGATGTTAGTATGTTATTAATTCAATTCAAAAATACTTCCTTTATCCCAAAGGGAAAATAAATATTTAATTTGCAGCCAAGTATAAATTTCAAAGACAAAATGGTTAGTTATTAACACCAGCATGCTGGCAGAAGTGTATATGGCTTTATTTAACTGTCCCAGATTAGCTTTTCATTTAGCAACCTGGTAAAATTCAACAATCCACTTCCCAAATACAGGCAAAACTATTTTGTTTTTGGCAGGGACATCAATAGAATTGAATCACAGGGGAAGATTAGCCCCAAGGGCTGTAAAAGTCTGGGATTTGTTTTCATAAAGAATATGCTTAGATTAGATTAGTTATTAGAGGCAGTTTATTTATTTATCATTTATTTAAAACAACTGCAGCTGTATGAAAACCTCCATTTAAGCTCAAATTAAAAAGAAAAAGGTTAAATGTAACCTAGCACCAACTGTTTTTTTTTAAGAATGAAAAAATAAAATCTAATCACAGTATTTTGATAATATAATAAAATAATTTTAGGGGGCTTAGGAACATTTCAGGGGGGCTAAAGCCACCTCAAAAGCAGTACTGTTGACATTCATGATGTTGCATGTGTATAAGTGAGTGTAGAATTAGAAATGTCCCTCATAAAATGTAAAAGCTAAGTAACTTTATAGTTTCTGTTATGCTATCAGAGCTTAAATAAGTGTACATTTCATTGTATTTTTGTGTTATTGAGAGCGCACTGTGGCTTCACCTCACATCTGCACTCAGTCCACACACAGTGGGAGGACCCTTCGCAACAAGATCATTAATACTGCAATATGTCTCGCAGAAAAGATCTCCAGGACAAGATGACACAGTGTGATGAAGTTGCATATTTTATTCTTCAAAATGACACAGACGCATTGCTGTACACTGGTATAGCCTTAGAAACATTTACCACTCTTGTGTCAACACTGGAAGGATATGACAACAATGAATGTACAATGCCTGTACGAGATCAAGTCCTTATGAAACTTATGAAATTAAAGAGTAATCGTGTAATAGGTGACCTAAGCCGCCAGTTTCATATATCACAGAGCATGGCTAGCAAGATCATTTCATACTGGTTAGACAGACTGGAGGAACTTTTCCGACAATTATTCCATAGCTGTGTGATGGAAATTCTTTTATTAAGTGTTCTAAAGTGTTCCAAAGTGTTTGACCTTTAGGTTACCTCTCACCTCAGAACATCTGTGTTTAGAGGAGGAAGCTGTAAAGCCATTATCAGAAGTTTAATGGTTAAATCCATTTTTTAGGGTGATGTCTCAGGAAGAGCAGATGGTCCGCTCGTAAATAACTTTGTTACCTCTGACCCGAGGAGGGTCTAGGGCCATAAAACACAGACTCTTTGAAGCTGAGATAACACTGTCATGTTTGGTATAAATACATGTGTGGGACTGGTGTTCGTGGCTCTGCTTAACTGACTTGTTCAGACACAGAGTCTTCAAACACTGATTGCCTTTGAATAAACCTTTTAAAGATAAAGTCCGGACTTTCTCTACTAATGAGCTGACTTCTCTCTCACTTTGATAAGAAAATTCTACTACAATTTTGGCGTCACGAACAGGATCCGACCTGCCAGAGGAACGCAGGAGGGGATAAGGACGCCTGGCCAGCCTGGAGACGTTGTCCTCAGTCCACCTCCATTTTACGGGGGGATATATATATATTTATATATATATATATATATTTTACACATTAACCATCATCTCCAACCTAATTAATTAGGTTCCGGAGTAGGGAGAGGGAGGACATCAGCTGATTGCCAGGTCACCTTGTAGACATACAGGGAGGGTTTTATTGGTAACAATAAGACAAGCAAAACAAAGGGTTTTGAGGGTGGTTTTTTGCAATTTTCTACACCTTATAAAGGAGAAAAGCCAGTCGGCAGACGTGCCGCTGAACAGGTAAAACATGGGTTCCGGAACCTCACAGGCATCAGGAGTGCCTCCTTCTCCAGACTCTGCGATTTATAAAATAATGAAAGAAAAAGGTGGGGATGATTGTATTAAATGTGCTTTAATTTGGGAAGATAAGTTTGGTTTTCCACGAGGTGGAAGTTTAAGTGTAAATCAGTTGAATAAAATAAAACAGTTGATGGATGGAGATTGGGAGAAAATTAAAAATAAAAAAGATTAAAAGACAAGATTTAGATCAGAGAGAAATGTGGGTAAAGTGTTGGAATGAATGGATTACGGAGGCTATGCGTAGGGAAAGCGAGTCCGAACTGAAACAGATGGCAAGGGGAAAAGACTTGTCCTGGGACGTGGGAAACAGGTATGACAATGCTGGTCGTGCCGTTGAATGGAAAGAATTGGGTTATTTTTGAAGGTAAGAAAGAATCTGATTGGAGAGTTGTACCACACAAAATTTAAACTAATCTGATGTTCCCTAAAAGACTCTGCAAAGAAAAGGCCTTCAGAACTGTGGAATTATTTCCCACCACAGTACCAAATTTTTAAGCATGTTTTTCCTTATTTTAAAACAGATCTGTGTTTTGTTTTGTTTTTAGGCTTTTTTTTTTTTTTTTTTTAGCATAAAGTTTGTCTGAAGCTTCTTATGAACTGGGTTAGGAGCAAATATGATCTGAGGTAAATTAGGAGCTGTGAACTAGTAATTTTTTTATCTGATTATTGTCCAAGTAGAAATAATACACTAACGGTCCTGTGGGAATATTAAGCCAATCCTTCAATCTCTGCAGAAAGCTTGCATCATTGTTTAATGGCAGAAGTACTCAACCTGTGTTTCCTGGACTCTTGGAAGCCCGTGAGCCAGATTTTGGGTCCATAAATTATAATACTTAATTAAAGTAGACCGATTCCTATTAAAACAGATCTAAGCCATGATGAGTTCCAGTCATTTTGGTAGTTTTGAAATGCAAAAAAACTCAAAATTTCTACTCTGGGGTACACAGATTGGGGCTGAAGAATTTTTGTTTTTGGAGCCAAAAGGCTAGGATTCTTTATAACGGAATAAAGAGAATAAAATCCTTTTTTTTGGAAAAAAAAAGAAATAAAGGCTCTCACAAAATTTAGAGGATGGTCGGCCAAACTACAGTCCCTTTGTTTATTTTTTAGGGTTTTTAAAATATTAAAGAATACTTGGGAGTACAACGGTCAGTCAGTCAGTCATTTTCTACCGCTTATTCCATAGTGGGTCACGGGGAAGCTGGTGCCTATCTCCAGCAGTCTATGGGCGAGAGGCGGGGTACAACCTGGACAGGTCGCCAGTCCATCGCAGGGCAACACACAAACAACCATGCACACTCATGTATACACCTATGGGCAATTTTAGAGTGACCAATTAACCTAACCGGCATGTCTTTGGACTGTGGGAGGATGCCGGAGTACCCGGAGTACCCAGGACCTTCTTGCTGCAAGGCAACAGTGCTACCAGCTGCGGATTACAATGGTACACAAGGTAATTTCAGATTACTAAGGAATAAAATATTGACACATTTATCAGCATTTAGATAAATTGTAGAGGGGTTCTAGTAATAATTTTCTCCCCAACTCTCAAAATTTAAATAGCCCAAATTAAAGAAAATGATGTTGGTTCTCCTTTTGAAACGTTATGTGGGAACAAAGTCCAGTTTGGAGTCAAGCTTTTTATCTTAATTTCTGGTTAAGTTTAACACTGCAGTTTTGTTTTGTTTGGGTATGCCATAAAGATGTCAATGCCGACTTAAAATACTTCTTTGCATTTAACCTGAGCAGAGAAGTTCTCGAATACAGCTGGGATCAAATTGAGCAAAACAAAAAGAGAATTATAACAATAACTCTCAGGATTGTAGTTATTATTATTACAGGGTTACAGTATAAAGAATTGGCAAAGGGTTTCAGCATCAGTAAATTTGGATTCATGTTAGAGAAAACTGTTGCTGTGCTTCTAAATAGTTTAAGATCTCTTTGGACTATGTGCACTCATCTTAAAACAGGATCCTGAAGATTAAAATAGAATAAACAGAAACAGAATAAAATTGATCAATTACAGCTTTAGGAGATATGGCTGAGAAAACATATTTTGAAAAGAGATTGTTAAAAATGTCTTTGAATTATTGAAGCTTCAAATTTGGCCATTTGTCTGTCTTTGATGTTTTGTCTTTGTTTTGTTGGGATGAATGTTTGTTTATATGTTGCATGACATAATAATGCATGTTTAGAATAATGTTTCTAAATCCCAGATTGATTAAAACCTTGAGTTTTCAGGAGAGTTAAGAAGCAGCTTGCTTTTGAGGTAGGTGTGTTAACAGTTTTGCAGTTCAAGGTACACTAAGATGGGTTGGAATGAAGAAACTGTGGGTCCCGCCTATAGGCTGCCCATCAGAGGTTAGTTCTGCCTGACTCTGCCTCTATCAGGTTTGTTCACGCCTTTGCTTTCATGGTAACGCTCAGCACCTCCCTTCCTGAGTTTTAACACTGTTTAAGAGACAATAGAATCAAAATGCTTGTAGTGATTGTTGCCTTAACATGTTTTTTGTATAATAATTAAGGATGTAGCATAACATTTAGATTTATGTGTTTTACTATTAAAAGGTTAATGAAATAGTTTAAACTAATTTGAAGAATTAGTTTTGCATGAAGGATCATTGGTGATTTATTAGATTGAAAGTTTTCCCTGGTGCCATTAAGCTAGCTGACAGTTTAAGATATACCAAAAGTAAGGAATATTTTTGATGAAGAATCTGAGTCATGACTTCATATTTGGTGAGAATTATTTATTAGATTAAATTTGTAGAGTGTATGCATCAAAATTACATTGGATGTCCATTAATCTAATACTTATCTTCATACAAGACAAATCGGGATGATATGTGACTTATTTCTAAGTGAGACATTGATGTACTGCACAACAACTGAAGTTTGTGTTTTGTTGTTAATGGAATTGAATTACGGTTAGAAACATCTGGATTTTATTTATGTTGCTTTTGGTAATTTCATAGTGACACATTTTGTCAGAATTCATTTATGTGGTTTTATGTAATGTGATCCTGGTTATTAGAAGTTTTTTTTAACCTTTTTTGCTGGATTGTCGCATGGGTTGGACCCTGCGCCAGAAGAGGGGAATGTCAGAATGAATTACAACAGTTTTAGCACTCATGGGAAAAAGGGTAGCTCATACCTCCAGTGAGGACTTAGTGACAAAGTGAAAGAGACGTTGTATTTTGTTTATATAAATGGTGCATAGTTCCCTAAGATCACATTCTGAAAACCTGTCTGAAAGTATGGTGTTGATTCTTTTGTGAAATTTTACATCTCCACAGATTAGACCACACATTAGACCATTTTTTTAATTTTCTTTGGGTATTCTGAAACTATGGAAATAATGACCTGTAATCAGGCCTTCCTCAAACATCATATGTCACATTTTTAATATTCAGAATATTTAGCTGATGATCACTGCTAGTATACTAGGTGGAGTGAGAAGATTAATTATTTTTGATTTTGCTGGATGTTTTGATGAAGTTCATGTAATTAAGCACCTAGGCTTGAGAATGGGACTTTGAAATTAAAAAATTAGCCAAGGGTTGTGAAGGCTCTGCTTATTGTTTTCATTTACGATTGAGACTTTTAAAATGCTGTTTGACAGGTCTCCTAATTTGGACATGGGGATATTGCTAAGATTTCTACCTTCCAAATCTTTGTGTGAAGGGAGGATGTTGTTTTACTGTCAAAACCTGTCCACTGTGCTTTTTCAAGTTTCACAGATTGCGAAAGCTGCATTGCTGAAAACAGCCACTTCCAAACTCCACTCCTTGATTCCAGGAGAACACAGTTGAAGTCCAGATGCTGGGATGGCCATATCAGATCCTACACTGTTGTCAAGGTAGCAGAACGTGACACCTGGGTCTATGCTACACTGGAAGGTGTTCACTGAAACACCACCTGAGCAGCATCCTGGTTCTGAACCTCCTACCTAGAGGAGTTTCCTACGACCGCCCACCTGTACTATTTTGGTAACAGGGCAGCTTGAAGCACAGAAGCCACTCTGGGAGAGGCAGCAGGATTTTTAAATTTTGTTTATGATTTGTTTTCTTTGGAAAAAAACTGTTTGCTTTCAGTACCAGAAGAAAGGACATTCCACTTCAAGGTCACGATGCAGCTATATGGAAGATGATCTGTTCTGATGCTGATGATTGGTATTGCAAGTTTTTATTACTCCTTTGTTTTTTTGGGAAAAGGTACAGCAACGGCAATTTGTGACTAATCTGAGTAATTACGCCAATAATACTCATCAGCTGATTCGAAGAGGGATTCATCACTTGATGCATCCAACTGTGAGAAGGATAAGGAATGACAGTTATTATGTTTGTTGTTTGATTCCACATGCTATTAATGATCAGCCATTTTGGTACCTGTTCCTATTGAAACTGCTTCTATTCTAACTACTTTCTTTCCAGATTGGCAACATAACCAGCTGGTGGAGGTTATTTTTCCTTGGATGAGGAATTACATTGTAAGGGAAAGCAGAAATGTTAGTAGATTTCTTAGTGAGACTAATTTAATATGTGCTGCTAAAGGAATTCTTCATAGATTTTGGGGTAATAGGAATTAATAAGATCTAGATATTTGTATTGAGGAGGAAAACACACCTTGTTTCCTTGGAAAGACAGAGGGTTGCAAAACTATTATATCTGTTTCATGTGCGTTAACCAACAGACATAAATTGGAGTCATGTCCTATTGGAACTGATCCTTATAGCATTTCAGGATCTTTGGTCCCAGCGCCTTTTGTGTTAACTCTTAATCTTACAGCCTTACCGAATGGAAGTGAATTGTATGGCCAGGCAGGTAAATTAACCAGGGTTCTTGTTACTTTTCCTGGTAGAGATGGGTATTCGTGTCCGAAGAACATGGTTTTGTTATGATTCTGGCCCGTCTGCCTGCTCTGCTCTCACTCATGCAATTAACTCTTCTGCTTCACCTGTCTGCTGCTGCGCTGCTGCGCAATCACCGTCATGCCACACACCTGTGGAGCTGCAGTTAAAAACAGCCCTCTGACCGGCAGACGGTGCCAGATTTTCGAAAACATTTGTGAGTAGTTATCCAGCGTACCTTCCTGACTGATCTCGTTCCATGACCTTGCCTTACAGATTATTCCCTCTTGCCTGCTCCTTGTCTGACGGATTGGATTTTGGATTTTGACTCTGTTTTCTGCCTCTGGTTTATGTCTCTGCCTGCCCCTTGTCTGACGCCTCTAGCCCTGGAATTCGACCCTGTTTCTGTCCCTGGATTTACGTCTCAGCCTAGCCACTGGTGTATTCAGCCTGAGTTCGCCTGGCTCTCTAGTCTGCCTGGATTTATTGTCAAGAGGACAATCACAGCTCTCTGTGTTCCTGTCACAGCATCAGCTGGTTCCCCGGAGGATTTGGATCAGTCGGCAATCCGACTTCAGTCTGTTGGACGCTTCCTCATTAACTGTCTGGATCTCTTCCTCCTCTGGATTCTGTGCCTCATCACCAGACTGAGAAGGTTAGTGGCTTTATCTAACTCCTTGCAGATCCTGAGTTTTATTCAGCCACTAACTAGTCTCTCTGTTCTCAGTGGTTCCTGGAAGCTGTCTGCTGTTCTTCTGCTCTCTGATCCTGAGTTTCTGAATAAACCTTTTTACTTATCACTTTGTGTTTGGCTGAATTTGGGTTCTGTCTCTGGTCGTGATAGGTTTGGATGTGTGGAAATAGATCATATCTGTATCTGCCTGCTAATTGGTCTGGAGCATGTTATTTAGCTCATCTACTACCTACAGTCACAACTGTTGGAACCCTAAGTCATGGATTTCAACATTAAAACTCCGGTACAAACTCTTCTGGAGTTTGCAAAATAAATTGCATTTAACTGACTTCCAGCAACTGAGAAAAATGGGGTAGCAGCAGACTTCCCATGATGCCACTGGCTGTATAAAAGCACCCCCTTTCCAATGGCCCGACCTCTCCAAGCCGGTTGACCATCGGACAAGGAGCAGACACAGCGCGCTGAAGTCTTTTTGCTGGCAAAAAGACTTAACTCTTCAAACTGGATCCAAGAGTCTCATATGAACACCGATCATATGCAAAGGTTGAGAATGGAATGAATTGCTGTTTGTGTATCCAGTATTCATTCACGAACGGGGAATTAAGGTACCAGCATTGTTTGACTCTCTCTCCGAGCCCTGCAGACTCACACGGTGTTCAAGAAAAGTCCCCAGCAGAGACGCGGTCTCTACAACCCGAGTGAAGCGGTCTTCCTTGCCTGAGAGAAGGACGACGAGTAGCCGCATCACCGGTAACGTGCAGTTTTGGCCGGCCGACAGAACGGGCCGTCCACCCACAGCTTTGTTAGGTTAGCCAAAGGCTAACCGCTTGTTGACTGTGGACGTTTCTTCAAACTTCGCCGCCCCGGACATCTTTTCCTCAACATGGTCAGAGGTTAGGTTTGGGCAGAATAACAGTTGATGAAATGATCTAAACTTTATTTAAAGGGTGATTTTAAACACAGAAGGTTGCACATAACGCGCTGTCCGCGCTTATGCATTTTAACCATTTTTATTGACCCTGGTATTTTAAAGGTATGTGTTTGGTTCTGGTGGTAAGCTATCGGCCTCCTTTGTTAGCTTAACTGCTAACAGCTTTAGAACACGTGCTTAATACAGAATATTTAACAGAAAGGCTGTTAGTTTTCAAGTTAGTGAATAATAGTTTCTAAACATTATTCTACTAAATCTGATAACTAAGTAAACACCATTAAGCCCCATTACTCCAGAAAGATTTGGCTCTTTTCCAAATATTCCCTTAATATTTCTTCAAATATTATTTTAATAAAGGCAACTAATTAGACACCATTGAGAAATTATCCATCCAGAAGGTTGGTTTTAATCAGCAGATCATTCTTGAAAACATATTAAAATAATATTTTATCTGATCTTTCATTGTGAATGGTTGTCTAAAGGTATGCTGATTACTGCCTAAGTTGGTTCCAAGACTAACTTAACTTCATTTCCAGATTCTTCAAGATAATCCTTGGTTCTCAAACATAAACATTGCATGGTAATGTTGCATCACTCTTCTGGTCATGATTTTCAATCAACTTAATCAACCTGTTTATATTTTACAAAGCCCATGAGTCTTCCTTATTCTTTAATTCTGCTTGGTAGTTTAGTTGGATTGTTTTAGCATAGTAAAGAGTTTGTTGATTGAAATATGTTTGACTTTGAGTTGACTTATTTTTGTTAAATTCTTGTATTTTAAGAAATTGTGTGAATTCATACCATGTGTGTGCAGAGTTTATGCTGTTCAATAATGTCAGAGCTTGGCTCACACCTTTCAACTTTGTCCTAATACCATCGCCTTACTGGGCTGGTATTCACACGACAACCCTTAACAGACCGAAATATTATTTGATAAAATATTAATATTAAATATTAAATAATATTGTCAGATTAATAATCACAACACAACTTATAATTCAATCAGCCCATTATTAGAGAGGAAGACAATGTTCAAACGGCAAAAGAGAGCTAGGATTCCACATTGGAAAGGGATTTTGGGTACACTTAATCCTAGTTATGGTGCTGCCTTGTCAGGCTGTTAGGTCCCTGTATGACCGGTGTCAGAGCTTGGCCCGCATTGTAGGCAGGAAGTCGAACTCGTTTCTGGTGAGGGTTGGACTCTGCCAAGATTGCCTTTTGTCATCGATTCTGTTATAACTTTTATGGTTGTCATTTAATTGGGGAACAGTGTTTCACTTTTATTCCTGATGTGTCTAATAACATGACAAGTATCCATGATAAATTTGAGGAATTGCTGACGGCCCAACAGAAAAAAAATATGGGCTCCTCTTGGAATCCTTGGTCCTGGTTTCTTATTGGGGGTTGGACATCCTGGTTAATAAAGATTGGAGTGATTCTTTTATTTTTATTTTTGATTTTGATGCTTCTTGGACTGGTGTTCGTGGCTCTGCTTAACTGACTTGTTCAGACACAGAGTCTTCAAACGCTGATTGCCTTTGAATAAACCTTTTAAAGATAAAGTCTTGACTTTCTCTACTAATGAGCTGACTTCTCTCTCACTTTGATAAGAAAATTCTACTACAGCTGCCAAGAGAAACTATTCAAGCAACTATGCCTGCGCCCTTCAAGAAGAACTTTCTGAATACTACATGCATTAAAGACTGCAGTAGGAGCCTTTTACTGACACCCAAAAATCTGGGCTCAAGATGGGAATCATACAACCACTATTATTAACAAAACACAGTCGAATATTTGGTAGCTGTTGCACCATGTGGACTTATCATGTTTGTGTCTGCGGCATATGGCGGTCGATGTAGTGACAAATTTATTACAATGGACTCTGGAATATTAACGTGCCTGAAACCTGGTGACGAAGTCATGGCAGATAGAGGTTTTACAATAAAAGACGTGTGCTTTGAGAGAAAAGTTAGATTAGTAATTCTTTCTTACACAAGAAAACATAGACGGCTAACTGAGGAACAGATAACATACACGCGTTGGATTGCAAATGTAAGAATTCATGTTGAAAGAGCTATCACATGTTTGAAAGTTTTCAAAATACTATCTCAAACTGTTCCTATAAGCATGGTTCCTAAAATAGACAAAATTTTGCGGATACATGCTGCTCTAGTCAATTTAGGGGAGGATCTCATCTGTTATACAGAATAATTTTGATGTACAGATAAATAAATAATTTCCAGGTCTCCCTTTTTTATCTTCTTTTCTACACACTGAATATTTTTGTTGAAAAGCTTATGATACAGTGCACATATATTGCAATCAACTGAACAATGATTTCTTTTTTTTTGTTCAACCCCAATGTGAAAGGTTCTTCAGCACAAAGGTTCTTTCAGCAACAAATAATTTTTTCAAAACGAAAAAGGTAAATTGTGCATTCTTGACATTTTGTTGTCTTGGAAGACTGCAAAAATACAGAAATATTTTATGTCGTCAGTTTGTCATTAATTATCCAGCATATGTTTAAAGTTTGTACATTTTAGCTGTGAAATATTCAACAGATTTAATATTGAATGTCTCCTTTCATTTACCGGACTGAGACTGAACTCTGTATGTTAATGTCTGACTGTCACATTTATAGTTGTCACATGAGCAAATGTGCATTAAAGCTTGCCCATTATCTTCAAGTATCTCTCATTTAGCTGAAACCGTCCTGCACCATATTCTTCTACAAGTCGAGGCAAGAAACATGAGAAGTAAAGCTCGCTCAAGTGCTTCACTTTTTCCTTTACAAAATGCTTCATTATATTGCATTGTAACTGAATCATGCTCACTAGGTGTCAAGATCAGAAGTGTGCCAGTCTTTAGACCTGTGCAAAAGATTGTAAGCTGCACTTGCATGTAATAGCCTCCGCTTCCAGTGTTCTGCAGCAGCAGCTCTCCATCTACCAATTTGATATCACTGCGTTTCTGGGTACGCAGCTCAGTGAGTGATGGATGGGTTGGTACAGGACATTTTATTTCTAGCAGCACATCTGAGTTAATGACCCCATCAGGACAGTGACTGTTCATGCCCTGTTCTTTCAGTTGATTACAAGCTCTAACTTCATTTTCTTTACTATACTTTGTTTCATAATTACCACAAAGACGGGGTACATGTGCTCAGATAAAAATGTCATTTTCTGTGGTGGTATGAACTGGAATTTTTTTGCAGCGCTTGCTGTAAATCAGATTTTTCTACAGTTGTGCCACAAATCTGATGCACTTTGTTCTTTTGTTCCTTCTTGTAGCTGTGATGCTTGATCTTCAGTAACTTGAATATGTGCCTGAAATAATGCCCTGCATTCTACAGCTAAGATCAGAACTAAATTAAAATTTAAAGACATTGTTTATATAAAAATACTAGATATAATGTACAAAGCATTGAACAAAAGCCTTCCTTCTGGTATTCAGAGATTATTTAAGCTAAGAGAGAATAAATATAATTTGCGAGGTTTGTTTATATTTGAATGTGCAAAAGAGAAGAGCCAGATAAAGTCTAGATGTGTTTCAGTTATTGGTGTGAAATTGTGGAATGAATTGAATGATGAGTTTAAGGTATTTCCTTTCTTGGTGAACTTTAAAAGCGCTTTAAAATGTAAACTGATAAAATCATACGCTGTTATGTAGATTTTTATATGTATTGTGAAAACATCGTGGTAGGTTGTAAGGTATAAGAAAAAATAGGGTAGGCAAGAATAAGCTTTGCTTCGGCCTATTCCTTTTTTGGTAAATTGTGGGTTTTTTATTGTTATATATTTTTTTCTCCTTTGTATGGTGTGGACAATTTACCAAAATAAATTAAAGTAAAAAATAAATAAATAAAATTGTAACACTTTCCAATTAATGTGTTCTTGAGGAGGAAAACTGGCTTCATTGGTGCTTTGCTAACACTGTCTTTGAGGTCTTGGTGTGTATGATGGTGTGGAGTGTTTGTGTCACTGCAGCCTGAGAGTTCATGTTATACTGCTGCTCTGCCTTGTGGTGTCCAAAGTTTATCTGGCTTAAACGTTTGGGTTCAAGATTCTTTGCTGTCCCTGCATTCCACCTGCGCTGCTCATCTGTACATGAAGCCCTGTCTTTCCACTGATGACATCATTCTGGACCTGTAACAAACATTAGGAGTATTTTCTCACTGTCATTACTCAGAATTTAACATAATGAGGAAGTTTGTACACACAAAAGCACTACCATGTCAGTGTATATAGATCTAAATCACTGAAATAAAAACACTGGCGAGGCCACCTACAGTGCAAGCTATCGCTAACAAGAATTGATCAATCTAGGCAGCTGCTCCTCTTCTGTGGATGCTCCTCCAGATACTCTGAGAGCACTGTAGCCTAAACATGGATTAAAAGGTTATAGGTGATCATAGGTTTACTTTAAAGTGAACATCATATTTATATTATTGAAATATTTTTAATCTTTAAGATGCCAGCTTATTGCTCCCAGCACCTCAGACTTTAAAACTATCACTGCTCACAACAAAACGAAACTTTATAAGTTATTTACATCCCTGCTGTTTTCATATTTTTTTCCTTTTATGTAAATGGTCAGTATATTCTATATATTTGTTCTTTTCCCAAAAATTACACTACCCAGTTGCATATCGTATTACTTTATTTTTTCCTGTGTTTTTAAATTTCCTTTAGTTTACAGCCTCTTGTTTTTTATGTTATTTAATTTTTTGTGTGACACTACATCAGACATGCTACACAAAGCTTTAACAATACATGGCTTCAACATTTAAATACGTAGCAGGCAGCAAGATGACAGCTGCACGTCTCCCCGATCAAAGCCTACGGCCAGTCCAGTGTTTCTGTTTCAGTGATCTAAACATTCTGATATCCAGATAAGTAATATACCTTCCACAGAATAGCTGCCGCATGACTACATGATTTCCCTAATCTGGCGATACAGGAATAGCTTACTGTCTCCACCACTCCACTTTCCCTGAGCATGACCCATGCTCAGGGAAAGTTAATGCTTAGTCAAGCTAATGCTCAGTATTAGCTTGACTAATACTTTGGCTCGGCTCTACAATCGCTTTAAGAAAAATGAAGTTGCCTTGTTTCTTGAGCATTACTTTATCGATTTTGTTGCTATGCAGGTATAATTACGTAATTCCTCACCATCAACTCCTTCAGGAAAAACAAAGTAATTAACAATGTCAATATAGGTAACTTCGGGCCATAATTTCATGTCGTTTACCCAGTCCGTGAGAAGTGATGGGTGAGGCACTACTAATGATTTGTCCTCGCCCCTTTTTAAAAACATCCTTGCAATGTATCCACCTCTGATGCGTTGCCATTTACGCCACGTAAAGGAAACTGCGGTGTCAAAAAAATTAAACCAACAGCAAGTGTGTAACCCTGCAACTGTAAACAACAGCGCAAGCGGAAGTAAAAAACCAGCTTCCGCTATGAATTAGGGGTAATGGCACCAAGTCAGGAATGGTGTGGATACTGTGTGCATTGTGAAGCCTGTCCATGATTCACTGTTTGCCAAGCCAGTTAATGTCCTCGCCTGTTTAGTTGTGCCTTCTTTTTTATCATCACAAAATTGCTCCTCATCAGTTCTGGTGTTGGTGTTCTGTAACTTGGTTATCCATTTAATAATGTGGTTTATAAATGACTTACCAGTAAAACAAAAAAAACACACCTACCTTACTGTGCACTTTGTCTCTTCAAATGTTGGCTATGAGTATTAATTGTAATGCTCTCACTGTATGTCCATACTCCCATTGAGTGGCTGTCACTGTGCACTGCAAAAAAAAAAAAAAAGGAACCAAAATTTCACTTTACTTAAAAAATTTACAAGTTTTACAGGAAATAGTTATGCAGGTGCTATTGTAGGAAATTTGTAAGAATCTACTGATTCTAAAGTTAAAAACAGCCAACATCTGGGAGCTTATGTTGAGAAAATATTTTTGTTACAATTTTTTTAAGTAAAGATGTGTCATGAAATGAGGCATCAAACTGACATATACAGCTGAAATAAAATATTTACATACACTCTGCATTACATGTCATATTTTTTTTCTCTATGTCTAAAGTTAGATCTGGCTAAACTTTTTCTGTTTTATGCCAGATACCAATGTTTGTATTAGCTAAGAATAATGAGCAAGAGAACTATTTTCCCTTCTGACTTGAAGTTAGTGAACACCCAACTGCAGTGATCCTGCAGCGTATTAGTGGTTGGGGATTTAAAGAACGAATTCTCAAACAAATTCGAAATCAGCCATTCCATCAATCTATCCATCCATTGTCTTATCTAGGGTTGGGTTGCTGCTTATCCAGGATCGGGTTGTGGGGGCAGCAGCCTAGACAGAGAGACCCAGACTTTCCTCTCCCCAGCCACTTGGGCAAGCTCGTCTGGGGGAATCCCAAGCTGTTCCCAGGCCAGCCAAGAAACATAGTCCCTCCAGCGTGACCTGGGTCTTCCTCTGGGCCTCCTCCCGGTGGGACGTGCCCAGAACACCTCACCAGGGAGACGTCCAGGAGGCATCCTAATCAGATGCCTGAGCCACCTCAACTGGCTCCTCGCGACGTGGAGAAGCAGCGGCTCTACTCTGATTCCCTCCCGGATGACCGAGCTTCTCACCCTATCTCTAAGGGAGAGCTCAGACACCCTACGAAGGAAACTCATTTGGACCGCTTGTATCCGTGATCTCGTTCTTTCAGTCATGACCCAAACCTCATGACCATGGATGAGGGTAGGAACGTAGATCGACCGGTAAATAGAGAGCTTTGCCTTTTGACTCAGCTCTCTCTTAACCACAACAGACCGGTTCAGCGCCAACATCACTGCTGATGCAGCACCAATCCATCTATTGATCTCCCGCTCCATTTTTCCGTCCAAAAAAGTTATAACAGAATCGATGACAAAAGGCAACCTTGGCAGAGTCCAACCCTCACCAGGAACGAGTTCGACTTCCTGCCTACAATGCGGGCCAAGCTCTGACACGGTCATACAGGGACCTAACAGCCTGTATCAAAGGGCCTGGTACCCCATACTCCCAGAGTACCCCCCCACAGGATTCCCCGAGGGACACAGTTGAACGCCTTCTCCAAGTCCACAAAGCACATGTAGACTGGTTGGGCGAACTCCGATGCACCCTCCAGGAAGAACCCTCAGGTACCCTGCAGAGGGTGTAGAGCTGGTCCAGTGTTCCACGGCCAGGACGAAAACCACACTGCTCTTCCTGAATCCGAGGTTCGACTATACGACGGACCCCACCCCCCCCCCAAATAGACCTTACCAGGGAGGCTTAACAGTGTGACTCCCCTATAGTTGGAACACACTCTACGGTCCCCTTTTTGAATAGGGGGACCACCACCCCGGTTTGCCAATCCAGTGGAACTGACCCGATGTCCACGTGAAGCCAACACAACCCTACAACATCCAGAGCCTTAAGGAACTCCGGGCGAATCTCATCGACCCCCGGGGCCTACCGACGGAGGAGCTTTTTAATCACCTCGGTGACCTCAGCACTAGAGATCGGAGAGCCCACCCCAAGGTTCCCAGGGTCCACTTCCTCAGTGGAAGATGTGCCGGTGGGATTGGGGAGGTCTTCGAAATACTCTTCCCACCAACCCATAAGGTCCCAAGTTGAGGTCAATAGCACACCCTCCCCACTGTGAACAGTGTTGGTGGTGTACCTCTCCCCCCACAGCCAACCACAGCTCCGGTAAGCCGCCTTGGCAATGGAGGCGCGGAACATGGCCCACTCGGACTCAATGTCTGCCACCTCCCCCAGAACGTGTTAGAAGCTCTCCCAGGGGTGAGAGTTGAAACTTCGCCTCACGGGAGACTCCGCCAGGTGTTCCCAGCAGACCCTCAAGATTTGTTTGGGTCTGTCAGGTCTGACCGCCATCCTCCCCCACCATCGGAGCCAGCTCACCACTAGATAGTGGTCTGTGAAAAACTCTGCTCCCCTCTTCACCCGAGTGTCCAAGACATGGGGCCGCAGATCAGATTACACGACAACAAAGTCGATCATCGGACTCCAGCCTAGGGTGTCCTGGTGCCAAGAGCACATATGGACATCCTTATGTTTGAACCTGGTGTTAGTTATAGACAATCCACGTTGAGCACAGAAGTCCAATAACAAAACGGCACTCGGGTTCAGAATGGGAGGGCCATTCCTCCCAACCACAGCCCTCCAGGTCTCACAGTCATTGCCAACATGAGCACTGAAGTTCCCCAGCAGAACAAGTGAGTGCCCCGGAGGCGCTCTCAGATGCCCCCTCCAAGGACTCCAAAAAAGCTGGGTAGTCTGAACTGCTGTTTGGTGCATAAGCACAAACAACAGTCAGAACCCGTCCCCCCACCTACAGGCGGATGGAGGCTACCCTCTCCTTCGCCGGTGCCTGTAACCCCAACTTACAGGCGCCGAGATGGGGGGCAACAAGTATGTATGCCCACTCCAGCTTGGCGCCTCTCACCAGGGGCAACTCCAGAGTGGAAGAGTGTCCAACCCCTCTCAAGGAGACTGTTTCCAGAGCTAGACCCATGTGTCGAGGTGAGCCCGACTATTTCTAGCCGGAACCTCTCTACCTCGCACACCAACTCAGGCTCCTTCCCCACCAGAGAGCCAGCTTCTGCAACCGAGGATCAGACTGCCAATGTCTCCGCCTTCGGCCCCCACCCATAATAGTTTTGGCCCCTCCCACGGGTGGTGAGCCCATCGGAAGGGGGACCCATGTTTCCTCTTCGGCTGTGCCCGGCCGGGCTCCTTGGGACTTGGTACTCGCCAGCGTGCCCCACTTCCAGGCCTGGCTCCAGAGTGGGGCCCCGGTGACCCGCGTCCAGGCAAGGGAACACTGTGTCCATTTGTGGCAATCATCATAAGGGGCATGTGGGCTGTGCTTTGTCTGATCCCTCACCTAGGACCTGTTTGCCTTGGGTGACCCTACCAGGGGCATAATGCCCCTGACAACATAGCTCCTAGGATCACTGGGACACTTAAAGCCCTCCACCACGGTAAGGTGGCAGCCCAAGGAGGGGTCAGCCATTCCAGTATGCGAAAAATATTCTACAAGAGGACAGCATCCAAAATAACTAAAAACATACCCATGTTTGCACATCCAAGCAAGTCCACGCAGAAAGCTGTCTGTAAGATGACAAAAAGGAGTCTCCAAAAACCCTAAAACGTCTTCCTGGGACCTACAGCAATCTCTTGATACTGTTGACCTGAAAATGCAGGTCTGTAAAAATAGGAGAAAAGTTTAACTTCTATTGGGTGTGTGCAATGGGTGAACCTTTATAAAGGCCCTTAACGCAGCTGTCCCCTGTTTTGAGTTCCGGCCACGGCAACCTGTGTTGTATGTCTTCCCCACTCTTCACCCCATTTCCTGTCTGCCTACTTTCAAGAAAAATGACAAAATAAAGGCCACTACTGCCGCAAAAGAAATCTTTAAAAAAGACATAAAGGTCAGAAATTGAAAGGAACCAGGACCTCTAGAATAATGTTCTTTGGGCAGATTAGTCTAAATCGTAATTATTTATACACTAGGACAAAGGACGTGTGGCAATTATCAAGTGCAGCATTTCAGAAAAAGAACCTCATATCACCTGTGAAGGATGGAAGGGTCAGGGTTTGTTGTCGCTTTGCTGCAATAGGACCTAGTCAGCTCACAAAACATATAGTATCTCATAAAAGTGAGTGCACCCCTTAAATTTTTGTAAATAGTCAGTTAGTCAGTCAGTCATTTTCTACCGTTTATTCCATAGTGGGTCGTGGGGGAGCTGGTGCCTATCTCCAGCAGTCTATGGGCGAGAGGCGGGCTACACCCTGGACAGGTCGCCAGTCCATCGCAGGGCAACACACAAACAACCATGCACACACTCATTCATACACCTAAGGGCAATTTAGAGTGACCAATTAACCTAACAGGCATGTCTTTGGACTGTGGGAGGAAGACGGAGTACCCGGTGAGAACCCACGCATGCACGGGGAGAACATGCAAACCCCATGCAGAAAGACCCCTGTCCGAGAATCGAACCCAGTACCTTGTTGCTGCAAGGCAACAGTGCTACCAACTGCGCCAACGTGCAGCCCTTTTTTTTTTTTTTTTTTTTTTTTTTTTTTGTAAATGTTTTATTATATATTTTAATAGGACAACACAAACGATATGACACTTTGATTCATTACAAAGTATCAGTCTACAGTTTGTGTAAGAGTGTAAATTTGCTGTCCCCTCAAAATAACTCGACACAAACACATTAATGTCTAACTGCTGGCAACAAAAGTGAGTACACCTCTAAGTGAAAATGTCCAAATAGTGCCCAATTAGTCATTTTCCTTCCCTGGTGTCATGTGACTCATTAGTGTTACAAGGTCTCAGGTGTGAATGGGAAGCAGGTTTGTTAAATATGGTGTTATTGCTCTTACCCTCACTTGGAAGAGAGAAGTTCAACATGGCTCCTCATTGCAAAAAACTCTGAGGATCTAAAACGAAGATTGTTGCTCTACATAAAGATAGCTTAAGCCATTAAGAGATTGCCAAGACCCTGAAACTGAGCTGCAGCATGGTAGCCTAGACCATACAACAGTTTCACAGGACAGGTTCCAATAGAGGGCCTCACCATGGTCAACCAAAGAAGTTGAGTCCACATGCTCAGCATCATATACAGGGGTTGTCTTTTGAAAATAAATAAAGTATATGTGCTGCCAGCATTGCTGCAGATTTTGAAGTACTCAGTCAGCCTGACATTGCTCAGACCATAAAATGCACACTCCATCAAGTTTGTCTGTATGGCTGTCATCTCAGAAGGAAGCATCTTCTAAAGAGGATGCACCAGAAAGCCCACAAACAGTTTGCTGAAGACAAGCAGACCACAGGACATGGATTACTAGAACCATGTCCTTTCCTCTATGAGACCAAGATAAACTTGATTGGTCTAGATGGTGTCCGGCATCTGTGAGGTCAACCAGGTGAGAAGTACAAAGACAAGTATCTCTTGCCTACAGTCAAGCATCAAGGTGAGAGTGTTGCCAGCTGCGGGGAGCTACAGTTCATTAAAGTAATCAATGAAGAGCAAGAAATCCCTGAAACATCTCACAACTGAAAGTAAGGAGTTAGGCAAACTTTCCTCAGCCTAAGGTAAGCTGATAGATAGTTATAAACAGCGTCTCACAAAAGTTATCTTAACAAAGGATGGTAATACTAGCTTACAGGTACATTTCAGGTTTCCTCAGCCTTTAAATGGTCCCTCACTCTGGGACATAGGCTACACAACCATGGGGAAGACTGATGACTTGACAGATGTCCAGAAGACAGTTATCGACACCCTTCACAAGGAGGGAAAGCTACAAAAAGTCATTGCTGAAGAAGCTAGTTCACAGAGTTCTGTATCCAAGCAGATTAACAGAAAATTGAATGGAAGGAAGAAGTGTGGTAGAAAAAGGTGCAACAGGGAGAACTGCAGCATTGAGAGGATTGTGAAGTGAAATCCATTCAAGAATTTGGGGGAACTTCACAAAGAGTGGAGTGAGTCAGTGCATCAAGAGCCACCACACACAGACGAATACTAGACATGGGCTACAAATGTGACATTCCTCGTGTCAAGCCACTCCTAAACCTGTCCCTCCTTCATCCATTTTACTTCTTCCACATCATCTTCCTCTCCCCCTACCTACCAGTGTCCACCCCTCAAAATCCATAACTTCCTAGTTCCCTACCTACATTTCCATCTGTTTATGCCGTATACGGCCTTTACCAATATCCAAAAACAAGTTTCTCCTATCAACAAGAAGCCGGTCCGCTGAACTACTCTGTTGTCTTCTAACTCGTCTTGGTAATCTCAACGGGCGACAAGAACAAGGTCTGGCGTCTCTCTCAGGGATTCCTGCTACTTTTAAGCACATGCTGATAATCCTGATGAGCTACAGTTGCCGGGCCTACCAAGCGCAACCTGCTGGAGAACAGTGAGACTACAACAGAGAAGCACCACACAAAACTGCCCACAGCTCAGAGTGTAAAACAGGCTAAAATAAAACAATTTTCAAGGGCACTAAAATTGCTCCTCAGTGATCTAGAAGACTCGATGCTGGTTATAAATGCTTACTGTCAGCTGTTTCCCCCAACCATTTTAGAGGGCTCTTACTTTTTCAAACAGGGATAGGTTGGTTCAGAGAGCCTTACTAAATAAAATAGACAGTTCAAAATATATTCATGTATTCCCTCGGGTTATCTTTGTCTCATATTAACTTTGTTTATATAAATGAAATATTTACATGTCACAAAAAACAAAAACAGAAGAAATCTGTAAGGTGGCAAATACTTTTTCAGCACTGTACATAAAAGTCAAAATTTTGTCTTTTTTTGCCATAGCGTAATTGGAGATCATTTTGAGTAAATAGATTTTGAGTGGTTTCATTATAGATTATTAATGTAGCATTCAAAAATCTACAACATATCTTATTTTTTGTAACCCCCGATTAGGTGGTTAATTTGCTTTCCTTAACTTCCTATCATATGTCCAAAAACTCTGCCTTATTCATGTCCGAAATTGGTTTTGGCAGAAGGTTGAGGCTACTGCTGAACCCCAGCTTTGTCTTCATCCCCATCCCACTGTGGAACTTAAGCTTTTGTTTTTCCATGTCAGATCCTCAGCTTCAGTCTGTAGGATTAGAACAGTTAATTCAGACACTTGGCAGGGGATAACTTTGTTTTGCTCATCTCACAGCATCTGCAGAGATGCACTGCTTTTTCTGTGGCAGGGGGCCAACTTTGATAAGCCAAGCTGTACATGCTTCCTAGCAACTATCACTGCCACCAATGAAATGACTGCTATGAGTAAGATCCTGAAACTGGGCTGAATGTACATGTACCAACACAAAGACTACACTCACATTTGTATTTGAAGACACACAACTTAATTAACAAAATAATTAAAAAATCTCAACCTTATTATGAGTTTTTGCAGAGTTACAGTGGTTTGCACTTTTACTTCAGCGCTACACGGTGACTGGTACAAATCTGCCTGTCTGCTATTTTGTCTAGGCCTATCACAAGTCTGCTGAGTGCTTGTGTAGAGCCTCTATCTGAAAATGATTTAGCAGGTGCAGAAAAGGGTGCTGAGCATTTAATTCCTACATATTCTTTGAAATTTTCAACATTGTTTATAGGGAAGAAAATAAATATTTTTATTACACATCCTCTAAATGTGCTCTGCCCTTAAAATTCAGTTTATTCAGTTTTATTAATGTAGCGTCAACTCACAACACATGTCGTCTCAAGGCACTTTACAAAGCCAATTCAATCGAATCATACAGATTTCAAGTCAAGTTCATACATTCCAATTAATCCTAACTGTCAAACAGTATTGTCGGATTCAGTTTATTATTCAAATTGGTTAAATGTTTTTCTATCTAACGAAACCCAGCAGATTGCATCCAGTCAGTGACTTGCAGCATTCACTCCTCCTGGATGAGCATGTAGAGACAGTGGACAGTCGCTTGCATTGACTTTGCAGCAATCCCTCATCCTGAGCATGCATGTAGCGACAGTGGAGAGGAAAACTCATTTTTAACAGGAAGAAACCTCCAGCAGAACCAGAACCAGGCTCAGTGTGAGCGGCCATCTGCCAAGACCAACTAGGGGTTTGAGAGAACAGCGCAGAGACACAAAAAGAACACAGAAGCACTGATCCAGTAGTGCTTTCTACTTGCTGAACCAATTTAATATACAGTTGAAACGAGATATTTATATGTAAAAAATTAAGGGATTAAAAATTCAGTTCTTTATGAAGAAATGTTCACAAATTCTTATTTACTCCTATTTTTTCTTGGCTTCTGCAAAAGAATAACATTTAATTGCCTTTTGACAGCAAATTAAATTGTATCACTCTTTAAACAAAAAATATTGATAATGTGTATGTTACACATTTTTGGAAAAGATTTGGACACAATCTCACAACACAGGTATATGTTAAAAAATTTTAATATTGTGTAAAAGTGCAATATTTTTTCCAGTCATTTTCAGAAGTGACACAGTTATTTAATAGAGATTCATTCCACATAGAGCCAAACATTTCAAGCTTTTATTTCTTGAAATTTTGATGATTATGGCTTACAGGTAAAGAAAACCCCAAAGTCAGTGCCTCAGAAGATTAGAATATCACATTAGACCACTCAAAAATGACATTTTAAGCACAAATTTCAGTCTTTTGAAAAGTATGCCCAGTTCTATGCTCTTAATACTTGGTTAGGCGTTCCTTTTCTTCTTAAGAAATGTAAATTTGTTAGTGACTTTCAAAAATGAAGAACAAAAAAGTAAGGCTTTACATGTTGAGCATTAGCAAAACAACGGTTGTCGAAAGGCTTTTAAGGTAGCTGTAATTAAACCTTTACTTAAGAAACCTTCGCTTGATCAAGATGACTTAATAAATTACAGACCGATATCCAATCTTCCATTCTTATTTAAAATTCTTGAGAAAATAGTTGCTAATCAAATGTATGAGCATTTACACAGCAATGATCTGTTTGAAGAGTTTCAGTCAGGTTTCAGAGCTCATCATAGCACTGAACCAGCTCTGCTGAAAGTCAAAAATGATGTTCTCCTAGCCTCAGATAATTGACTTGTGTCCGTACTTGTTCTGTGAGATCTCAGTGCTGCATCTGATACAGTCGATCACAATATTCTCTTAGAAAAACTTATGCTGTAGGAATCAAGACAAATCTTATTTGTCTGACAGTTTCCAGTTTAATCATGTAAATGATAAATCATCTTCAAACTCCAGGGTTACTTGTGGAGTACCACAGGGTTCAGTACTTGGGCCAATTCTTTTCACTATATATATGCTTCCAATAGGTCAAATTATCAGGCAGCATAGGATAAATTTTCACTGTTACGCTGATGATACTCAGCTTAACTTATCCATAAATCCTGATGAGCTCAACCAGTTAGATAGACTACAAGCATGTCTTGAAGACATAAAAACTTGGATGACTTAACATTTTCTGCTTCTAAATCCAGACAAGACAGAAGTTGTTGTCTTTGGACCCGAGTCTTTGAAAAAGAAATTGCTCAGTCAATCACTTAATCTGGATGGCATTACATTGACCTCCGGTAATAAAGTAAAAAACCTTGGTGTTATTTTTGACCAGGACATGTCATTTAATTAAACAGGTTTCTACGATTTCCTTCTTTCACCTCCGGAACATTGCCAAAATTAGAAATATCCTATCCAGGAGTGACGCTGAAAAACTAGTCCATGTAATTGTTACTTCATAGCTGGGCTATTGTAATTCTTTACTATCAGGATGTCCACAAAATGCAGTTAAAAGCCTTCAGCTGATTCAAAATGCTGTAGCAAGAGTTCTGATGAAAATTAAAAAGAGAGATCACATTTCTCCTATTTTAGCTTCCCTTCATTAGCTCCCTGTTAAATCCATAATAGAATTTAAAATTCTCCTCCTCACATTTTCTGCTTCTAAATCCATACAAGACAGAAGTTGTTGTCTTTGGACCCGAGTCTTTGAAAAAGAAATTGCTCAGTCAATCACTTAATCTGGATGGCATTACATTGACCTCCGGTAATAAAGTAAAAAAACCTTGATGTGATTTTTGACCAGGAATTGTCATTTAAATTCCATATTAAACAAGTTTCTAGGATTTCCTTCTTTCACCTGCGGAACGTTGCCAGAACTAGAAATATCCTATCCAGGAGTCACGCTGAAAAACTAGTCCATGCATTTGTTACTTCAACTCTGCAGTTAAAAGCCTTCAGCTGATCCAAAATGCTGCAGCAAGATTTCTAATGAAAGTTAAAACGAGAGATCATATTTCTCCTATTTTAGCTTCCCTTCATTGGCTCCCTGTTAAATCCAGAATAGAATTTAAAATTCTCCTTCTCACATATAAAGCCCTTAATGATCTAGCTCCATCATACATCAGAGATCTGAATGTTCCATATATTCCTAACAGACAGAGCACTTAGTTTTAGACTTTTTAGAGGTTTACTGGTGGATCCTAGAGTCTCTAGAAGTAGAATGGGAGGCAGATCCTTTAGTTATCAGGTTCCTCTCCTGTGGAACCAGCTCCCAGTTTTAGTCCGTGAGGCAGACACCCTGTCTACTTTTAAGGCTAGGCTTAAAAATTTCCTTTTTGATAAAGCTTATAGTTAGAGTGGCTTAGGTTGTCCTGAGCTATCTCTGTAGTTATGCTGCTATAGGCTTAGACTTCTGGATGACCTGATGACAACTTTCACTCTCTTTGCAACATTCTCATACTGCCCACCAATTTTGTGTTATTTGCTGTTATTTCAGCTTTTAACTTTTTGTTCTCTCTCTTTTCTCTTCCTAGAAGCTACACCTGGCCTGACTCTGTGTCTGCCTGTGACACCTTCCTGGAGGGGGGCATCATCCAATCTTCTGCTGCCAACAACTTAATGCTCACCGTCGACCAATGATACACTTGGCTCTGTCTTTCAGTGTTTAACCCTATTTTTCTCCAAGACATAGCTACTGACTGAGCTTTTACTGTGACTAACTGTATGTGCTCTCTTTCATACTCTAAACTTGAAAATTGGCTCAGAGTTCATCTGTCTTTCCTAGATGTAGCCATTAAAGGAGCTATATCCATTAACATTTTACTTTTCCTTCCCATAAAAAGTTCTCCTGGATCAGTGCTTTTGTGTTCTTTTTGTGTCTCTGCTCTGTTCTCAAACCCACAGTCGGTTGTGGCAGATGGCCGCTCACACTAAGTCTGGTTCTGCTGGAGGTTTCTTCCTGTTAAAAGGGCGTTTTTCCTCTCTGCTGTCGCTAAATGCATGCTCAGTATGAGGGATTGCTGCAAAGTCAACGCCAGTGACTGTCTACTGTCACTACATGCTCATCCAAGAGGAGTGACTGCTACAAGTCTCTGACTCGATGCAATCTGCTGGTTTCCTTAGACAGAAAAACATTTTAACCAATTTGAATAAATAACTGTCTGGGTTTTGGTGTGTTTGTATGTGCTTTCCAACATTGTGTTCAGTCTCGCAGATGGTGCTGGAGCTCTCAGATGCATTGGTGGACAGGTGCGCCTTGTTCTGCTGATTGCTTGGAGGAGGATTTAAGCAGGAGGCTGCCTGCACTTCGATGCGAGAGTGTTTGCCTACAGTGGTAACAAACTCAGCCACCTCTTGACTAAGCTTTGGGTTTTTGTGCTCCTTGTAAACTTTGTTTATGCTCCCTTGCAGGTTATTGAACCTGACCTTTTGGATTACAGCTTCAGAACACTCTGTGGCTAAAGGCTACCTACTAGACTTCGCTTCCTGGATTATTGCCTTCGACTGGATTTTGTTCTGGCTGGCAGCCATCCTGATTCTTTCGTTTCTCTGCATCTGGACATTAAGCGTATCCTGTCCACCCTCCCACGTAAGCCATCTCAATTTGGGTTACCACACGGTTTTTGCTCCACCTCAGAACAGCACCAGGAGGAAACATCAAGACGAACACTGCTTCTATGGACTTAAACCCCGAATCCCTCAACGCCTGGCGACCTGACTACTTCAAACCAGTAAGCTGTTTACCACCCCCGTTTAGAAAATCAATTAGTTTTCGTTTAATTGCAGTCCCTTGTCTCACTAGTTCTCTTCCCTTTCCTTCCATACAGTTGGAGATATACCTGTTCTTGTTCCTGATTATTAGTTTCACAAACATCATTTTACTGATTTTCGTTCTCTAGAGTGTCCTTCTGTATGGGGTCAGAGCTGTTTCGAACATAATGACAATAACTGAAGCTGACTCCACTGTTCAACAGTTAGGATAAATTGGAATGTACCTGACTTAAAATCTGTATGGTTCGATTGAAGTGACTTTATGTAGTGCCTTGAGACAAAATGTGTTAATTGGTGCTAAATAAATAAAGCTGAGATGACTTGAAAGATCTTGGGAGAAAGTAGTTCGTGGGGTGATATATGGTACACCATTGGCCGAAGATTTAAATAAAATAGAACGAAGCATTGCTGTTGCAAAGGTGAACACGCTGAAGATACTGTCAATGGAAAAGTGGGGAACCTGTCGGTTCTAATCGAATTTGCAGGAACAACCTTGCCAGAAAACATTAAAATAGGATATCTTACCAACCGAGTAAGGCCTTACATATCACGACCAGAGACAGAACCCAAATTCAGCCAAACACAACGTGATAAGTAAAAAGGTTTATTCAGAAACTCAGGATCAGAGAGCAGAAGAGCAGTAGTCAGCTTCCAGGAACCACTGAGAACAGAGAGACTAGTTAGTGGCTGAATAAAACTCAGGATCTGCAAGGAGTTAGATAAAGCCACTAACCTTCTCAGTCTGGGGATGAGGCACAGAATCCAGAGGAGGAAGAGATCCAGACAGTTAATGAGGAAGCGTCTGACAGACTGAAGTCGAATTGCCGACTGATCCAAATCCTCCGGGGAACGAGCTGAAGCTGTGACAGGAACACAGAGCAGTGATTGTCCTCTTGACAATAAGTCCAGGCAGACTAGAGAGCCAGGCGGACTCAGGCTTAATAAACCAGTGGCTAGGCTGAGACGTAAATCCAGGGACAGAAACAGGGTCGAATTCCAGGGCTAGAGGCGTCAGACAAGGGGCAGGCAGAGACATAAACCAGAGGCAGAAAACAGAGTCGAAATCCAATCCGTCAGACAAGGAGCAGGCAAGAGGGAATAATCTGTAAGGCAAGGTCATGGAACGAGATCAGTCAGGAAGGAACGCTGGATAACTACTCACAAATGTTTTCGAATATCTGGCACCGTCTGCCTGTCAGAGGGCTGTATAGAACTGCAGCTCCACAGGTGTGTGGCATGACGGTGATTGCGCAGCAGCGCAGCAGCAGACAGGTGAAGCAGAAGAGTTAATTGCATGAGTGAGAGCAGAGCAGGCAGACGGGCCAGAATCATAACATTACATCCCTCCACCACTTCGATTTTATAAATGCCATAGATATGGACACATAGCAGCAGTTTATAAAGGAAAGCAGAGGTGTCCAAAGTATGGAGGAAAATCACAAGATAGATCAAGAAAAATGTAACTGAGCAGGACAACATTGAGTAACGTCCAGAGGATGTGAGGTGGGAAAACAGCAAAGGAAATTCAACGTGAAGATGACCAAAAACATGAGCTATGCAGAAGCAGTCAAAAGTCATTTTCTATACCGCTTCTTCCATAGTGGGTTGCGGGAAAGCTGGTGCCTATCTCCAGCAGTCATGGGCAGGGGCGGAATACACGTTGGACAGGTTGCCAGTCCATCGTAGAGCAACACACAAACAACCAAACACACACTCATTCACACACTTAAGGTAAGTTCGGGGGCCGGTAATTTAGAGAGAACAATTAACCTAACAGCAGGGGTGAAAGTGAGCCGGTACGGTCCGGTACTGCGTACCACTAAAAGATTCTGCACCGGTACATAGTACCGGGAAGAGGGAAGAACGGCATTCTGCTATGAAGCCGTCATCCAGAACCAGTTACGGCTGCAAAAATTCACGAGCACACAAAGAAAATCAGATTCACTACCAAGGCACGACTGGACTAAAACACGACTTAAATCTATTTATACGTATAGCTATTTTCCCCTCATTCCAAATTGTTTCTGAACTGTTCGTGCTATGCTGGAGCCTCAATGCTCTTGCTTTGCTTCTCTCCCCTCGGAGCTTGAAGCTTTTGTGAACGGCCAGCCTTTAAAACGTAAACCGCTATGTTTAATGTCTGTCCGCTCGCTGCAAAATACCCCAGTTAAAAGCAAAGGGAGAGTAACTAGTTGTTGTTGGACCACTTGTTTGCTGAATATTGGACCATTTACACATTGCTGGACACCACCAGGCCTTCCGACATCATCGGCCATTTTGTATCCAGTATTGTCCGCCACTACAAATCCCAGTGGGCACTGCGGAAAACTTTCCCTGGGGGGTTTTATGACCGCCCTTTTTTTCATTTTACCACTTTTGCCATAACTGCTGGTTGATTCAATACACACACACTTGGCTTTTGTGCTTTTTTTGTTGGTTAGATATTTTCCCCTTTTTGTGTAGAACTTTGCATGTTTGAGAGGGTGAAGATTATTGAATCGGGGAGGTGATTGTATGAGGCTGATTGATTTAATAAATTTTCACGGTTTAAAGAGAAGGGCTTTTTGTTTTTATTTTGTGCAAAAGAGTGATTTGTCAGTCAAAAATAAGGCAAAGTTCCCCCGTTTCGGCAGAAACGGTCGATTTAAACAGTGACATTTAATAATTGTAATTATCAGAGGCCTTGAGCCATAATTTTACAAAACCAGAGGAAAAGCTCTGGTTTCTAAAATTCATAAACGAGGATTTTTGGTTAAGGATTTAAAATTTTTATCGGATTATGATTTTTAATTTATAATTCTTGATAAATATTCAAATTAATCAATAATCTATAATTACAACAGATTTGGCGTTCCTAGGGGGCCTTAAAAAGGGACAGACATCACATCACTGTTGCACAGAATTAAACAATTGTGATATCCGTGGCATTTAAAACTAGACTTTTTACTGTGAGATTTTCGAGTTTTGCAGAGAGCGTTTGTGATCTAGGGGGTTTTTTGAATAGAGTTTGCTCAGGGTTTGCTGCAGGGGATAAAAATTAATCTTTCAGAGGTGCGTTTGTGGTGGATGCAAAGTTAAAAAGGTGTTATAGCTTGTGGTAAATTTTAAAGTTGATTTCCAGCCGGCATACCCCTGCTGCCCCAGCTGCAGGGGAACCCCGGCGCTGATAGGCGCCCCCCATTGGCCGGGGGTTGAATTACAGGTCCTTGACCAGGCCCCTCCCAGTCAGGTAGAGAGCAACACCTACATTCTGGTGGCCATTGAATAAAATTGAAGTGGCAGCTGGGGTTTTCCCCCAAATTGCAGACCTGCACTTGGTACCACCTGGTGGTCAAAAAGTGGAAATTGCAGTTCCTACTTTGATTTTAATCACTCAGTTCATTAAACAGGCAGATAATTCCATCACCTAGGATTAAAGGGCATAACTTTTAAGTTGAAAAGCTGAAGTTATTAATCATTCATGACCACTTTTGGATAAAATTTTAAGCGTTTTTCCCTGGGGTTTTATTGTGTGAAGCATGTTTTTTGATCTGACTCACAAAAACTAAACTTAGTTCCCCTAACTAGAAGGTAAGTGATCCATATTAGGAAGCACTAACATTTATTTGAAGCCTAAGAACAGCATTCAAGGGTTTTAGTTTTGTTTTCCACTTTTAAAAAATTTTTTTGAAGTTGGGTTTGGGTTATTTCAGGAAAAAAAAATCGTCTTTTTCTTTCCTCTTTCCCTTTTTGTGCGTTTGTTTGCTTGATTACTCCCTTTTTAAGCAAACCCATACACCTGCAGGGATACATATCTGAATCAGACAGCTAGCTGAAACGCTTAGCCTTTTTTGTATTGCTGCTAATTAAGTTAGCTACCACTCATCATAGAACAGCTTAGCCTGTTTTTGTGCTGCTAACTAATTTAGCTATTATTCATCAAAGAACAGCTTAGCTGTTTGTATTGCTGCTAACTAAGTTAGCTACCGTTCATCATAGAACAGCTCACCCTTGTTTGGGCTGCTAACTAATTTAGCTATTATTCATCAAAAAACATTTTAGCTGTTTGTGTTACTGCTAATTTTGGTACGACTGGTAAATTTTAGTGGTGGTTCATAGCTAAACAGTTTGTGTTTTTCCCCCAATTGTCAGTGTATTACCATTGTGCATTTGGGGCCAAAGATGGAGGAAACATCCCAACTGCAGCTGGAGAGTGTGTATGTTAGAGGACCCAAATAGGAATGGGGAAAAAAGAAACGATTGGGTCATTGTTCTGTTATCCTCAGAGGAGCGTAAAGGGTCTCAAGGATTTATGGCATTGAGCAATGTGAAGGCCAGGATTCAGGAGTTGCTCTTAAGTCATTAAAAACCCCCCAAAAGACAGACGGGTCTCAGATGTGGTTAGGACAGCTCACTCTGTTGTATCAGCGAAGGTTAATGTTGGAAATTGACCAGCGTGTTTAAACTGCAGTTCGAGCTGAATGATACTTTTAAAAACGGGGGATGTCCTTAGAGGTGAACTAACAGAAGTTGGAAAAAGGTTGGAGACAATTGAGGGTAGCCCGGGGCACTCCCCCTCCCCGGAGGAATGGGGGGGGCGAACAGAAAACCCACCTCTAACAGGTTAAACCCTTTTGGGGGTGAGGCCCCACCTGCGATACCCTGAGAGAAAACCTGCAGGTCAGATCTGGAGGATGTAGAAAATGCTCTCCAGAGATTTTTCCTTTCACCGGGGCTCATTGGGGTTCCCCATAAATCCACCGAGGCCAAGAAAAGGGGTGTAAGTAGTCAGAAAAAGGGGTTCAGTGGTGCGGTGCCCCACTCCCCTTAATCAGCAGCCATGGAAAGGATACCTGGCTGGGGATCCCGCAGGAGTAAAAAGTTCAAAGGCTTAGAGGCGAGCAGCCCTTTAAAAACTTGACTCGCAGTACGGTCCTCTACGATCCCTCCACCTCCGCCAAGGCGCACAGGAGAGCCCCCCCTGGGATTCCGGCGGTTCCCACCGCCCTCAACCCCCTTTCCCCCGGGCCCCCAGTCCGGGAGCACAGGGCCCACCGTTGTACCCTGAGCAGCCCCACTGCCTCCTTCGAGGATGAGGCGTGATGCACTGACACACCCAGGGGCCCGGCCGGAGTGAACTCTCAGATGATGACTCAGATGGGCCGGCACCCAAAACCCCAAAAAGTGGATTGCGCGGGGACCCCCCAGCTTGAGTCTCTGGCCAAAAGACATAGAGCGTTTCGACCCTAATAAGGCAGAGTCAAAATTGACGACTAACTTAGGGGGAAGTTGAAAAACTGTCTTTTGAGATTTTTTTTTTTTTTGCCCATCAGCACGGGAAAAAATGAAGCTTTAATCTGGAAGACAACATCCAGGGGAGCGTCCATGTTTTTAATTGGAGAGCCTGCCCCCCCCAGTCCGAGACCGTTTTTAACCCCTTTTTGCGAAGCTCTAAGGGGAAGAATATTCTGTGTACACGGACCGGGCCCCCCGCCACAACTTGTTGCTTTCACTATCCAGCAGAAGAAAAGCGAAGACACCCAGGGAGTATTACCCGGGGCTTGAGAGCTGTTTACTTCCAAGGACCCAACCATCCTGCATTGAGGAGGAACATGCGTTTTAAAATCCCTGTTTCCCCACACAACCTTCATGAAAGTGTGCGATACGATGTTACTATGTATTGGGAGAACAAAAAACCATGAGCATGCAAGAGATCCGCAAATATGCTCAGATGGAATGGGATACAAGTGCACGCCCCCCTTTTCCCGACAAAAGGGGATCAGAGGGCGAGGCTAGGGTTTTACAGGTCAGACTGAAAGAAACCCAGCCCCTTGCGTTGGAAGGTCAGGAAAATTCCCCTCAGAGGGAACCCACTTTATTAAAAAGGTTCAGGGGAACAACGTAGGGTTTTGGGCCCGGGGAAAAACGGGGGGGGGGTACTGAATACCAACCACGGTCAAAGTTTCCGGACCCACTTCCGGTCGAAAAAGACGGGCCTGACCATCACTGAGGCCTAAAAAGGGAAAAAAAATGGAAAAGGGGAAAAAAAAAAAAGGGGGGGGAACCGACACGCAGAAGGGATTATGGGGAAAGAAAATGGAGGATGCCTTACGCAAGATGGTGACAGAAGCAGTGCGTCAGGCCACCCCGCCCCCCCAACCCCTTTAAAACAGGAAACTGACCCCCCAGTTAAAAACCCGAAACCAAAATTCCCGTCAGCATGACTAGGCTTGGACCCAGTCTCCACAGGCATCAGAGTCTACCTGATGGAAGGGGAGACAAACCTGGGAAACTCCAAGCACCCCTGGGCCCCCCCTCCAGGAGAAAAAACCACAAAACAATCTTTTCCCAAAGGGTTTTCCCGGTAAACTGAACCAAAAAGGACATGCACGTTGTCTATACCTTTTTTTTTTCTCTGATCATTATAGGAGCAAGTTTCCAACTGAGTTTCCATTTTTAAAAAAGGGATCAGAGATCACGCCTGATGTTCTCAGTCTTGTTTGAGGAGGTGAGTAAAAGCCATGCTCTCCCCTCAATGAACCTCTCAGGCTGAAGCGGTGATGTAAAAAATCCCCCAGCCCCCACCCCCAAAACCGATCATGGCATCACTATTTGTTTTGGGTGGAGCTCGGGACATCAAACTCCAAGACATAACTCTGGTGCACCCCATCTATATGTGCACATTAAAAAAAAAGAGCTTTTTCCCGGGGGCCAGAACCTGCTGGACAGGCTGGCCCTGCTCCCTTTTTCCGCCACCAGGACCAACTTGGATCCAGGTGGAGGTGCAAAACCCACTGGGTGCAAGCAAGCGAACGATCCATTGTGACCCAAACCAGGTCACCATCTTAGAGGAGCCCCAAAAAGGGCCTCTCAGGCCCTCGTCAGAGCCGGTCATGGGCAACCCTTGGGACACAGCTGCCCCCAGCCACCAAAAAAACACCTCCCAAAATGCAGTCACCCCGCATCATTCCTTTGCTCTTTTTAAAGAACCCAGGTGTGAAAAAAAAAACTTACAAACCCCCAAAGTGTTGGAAGGTGTACACATGGAAACCATGTTCATACCAGAAATGCCTCTAGCATTTTGGCTGGAAAATTCATCAACCAGTAGAGGGCTGTATGACTGTTTTGTTCCCACCCCCCCAAAGATCCCCTGTAACTGAGGCCCCCAACACAAAAAAAAACACTCCTTTTAGCAGACGGGCTCCACCCTTCTGACAACCAAAGTGTGCACTTCCAAAGTGGCAGATTGGCTAAAAAAAGCCCCCCATGCTTTGAAAAATTGTTCCCAAAAAGACCAAAGGGGGGGGCATATTATCCTACGCCCATTTCCTCTCATGTAGGGGCCCCCTAGGACCTTTCCCCCAAAGCCACACTCCACCCCCCCCAACAGATGGCATACTGGCCCTGTCTTCAAGCACCAGGGGCCCCATCCAAGGATGCTTAAATGTTTCCCAGTTTCAGCCATCCCAGCCAAAACCAGTCAACCTCCGCTTCAGCGAAGGGGGGTTACATTACCTTGGTTCCCCCTTCAGACCAATGGGTCGAACCAGTTCCAAAAATTAGCAGGGGTAACAAATTCCTCCAACTGTGACATGCAGCTCCATTAAGTGGGTCGGGGTGCTTTTCAGAAAAAAATGACACCCTCATCACAGCTGCTGCTTTTTGCTGAAAACCAGATCTAAGTTCTACATCGACCTCTCCTTTCCCCCAGAACAGAGTTTGTCTCCATGTCCGGGGAAAAGGGGAGACCCCCAGTGGAGGGGGCAGTTAAATAGGTGCATTTTTCATAAACTCACACTAAAATGCACTAATCACTAACAACTTTCTTCATTTAAAAATGTTAAAAATATAACTACCTTCTAGGGGCACAGTGTTAAACTATAAGTTGGCACGATAATTTTCCATAACACTCTGCATGCACTGCAGACCCTCACAGAAGGGGTTTTTAAGAATGATGTAATGGACACACACATTGCCCCCGGGGAAATTTCATGCCCAAAAAATTTTTTTAAAGGAGGGGGCCTTTTTTTTCCCGTAGACAGTCCCCCCCGAGGCACAGATACCTACTGGCCTAGTTCTGCTGAACCCCTTAGTAGAAAACAATCCTAAATCCACCCCAGTAGACAACCCTTGCAACCTCCACAAAAAACCCCCTGGCTTATAGCCTGAGTACTGCAATTTTCAATAATATTTTTCTCCCTCTTTCCCTCCTTGTAGTTTAGAGACAGGAGGTTTTATTTTAAACCCCCCCCCACCATTTTGGGAAGAGCTAATGGTTTTTAAACCCTAAACCCCGTTTTAAAAAGTTGGTTTTGTTAAAAAATAAACAACCCCATACAGGAGGTTAACCGTTTACAAGTCAGGATTGATTCCCCCCCCCATTCATTCCCACACGGTTCATTGCACCACCACAGTCAGGGGTTCCAGTGCCTAAGGAAGTTGGGCGCATGAGCTATGAACCATGATCTTGTTTTATTATTATTATTATTTTCTTTTTCATTTTCTTAATATATACATATATGTGTACTGTATCTTTTATTGTTTTTTTCAATTTGTCCCCCGGGCTTTCCCAAAGTTAATGACCAAAGAAAAGTAATGATGATATGAAATTTTTGTTTTGTATTTTCATTGAACAACGTAGAAAAGGTATGAGTTAGTCAGAGTTTAGTCCTGCCCAGGCTAACCTCTACTCTGCCCAGTCATAGGTTTTGAGGAACACAGAGACAGTTTGTTTTGTTCTGCTTCGCCACGGATCACGGATTGTTCAGCAAAGGACAGGATGGTCCCAGTAGCTTCAAAGACTGCGATTCATCTCACCCTTTGAACCTAGGGGGGAATGTTGGACCACTTGTTTGCTGAATATTGGACCATTTACACATTGCTCGACACCACCAGGCCTTCTGACATCATCGGCCATTTTGTATCCAGTATTGTCCGCCACTACAAATCCCAGTGGGCACTGCGGCTGGTAGGACGGGGACATCACAAGAAGTCTGACGTCACACGAGATTATATATGGAAGGCGGGAGCTTTAAAACCTTGCTTTCAGCTGGAGATCTCGACAGATAACCACGCAACTGAAGCATCCTCTGGAGAAGAAGAAGTCCCACGTGGAGTCTTCATTTATTCTCCTTCGTTGGCCACGAAAAGAATGTTCATGACAGAAATTCCTGGAATAAGAAGGCCAGAAATTTCAACTTTACCGATCGAAGGTGTTAGTTTAACACGTAACCAAAAAACCACGGAGTTTCAAGGAGACGGATCGCCACCTTGTTTTTTTGTTCTAGTCGACTGCTGACGGTCAGATCATATTTTTCCCTTTCGCCAAGGAGGCCAAAGGACGAAGATTGACCGCTCTTCCCGAAGTTAATCGTGGACGCACGTAACTTCCAACTTTCCCCCTCCTCCTCTCCCCCTCACGCGGGCAGCCCTGAAGAATTGCTCCACAAAGTAATACCCATCTTTTATTATTTTCTTTGATTTCTTTATTAAAAGTAGTCTGGGCAGGGTAGAGAGAGATAGCATTTTTAGTGCGATCAGAATCGCAATTTATAGTCTGATGTTATGAAATTGTATTTGCATGCAACATTGTATTGAGACCTGAGGCCGCTGCGTCTCACAAGTTGTCTTACCAGGCGAACACCAGAGCGCCGGTACTGGACTACGACAGTAACCTCATGGTGAAATTCACCATTTTCTTTGTTCCAACTTTACTGCTTGCTAACTTGCCGCCAAAAGGTTTATGACTCTTTGTCTAAGCTGAGTTTACAACTTTGCTGTGGGGGTTTTATGACAGCCCATGTCCCGCTGGGCTACGCTTCTGGCGGACTGTTCAAACCCCGTTCAACACACCACATCCCTTTGTCATATTACCACTTTTGCCATAACTGCTGGTTGATTCAATACACACACACTGCTGTTTTGCTTTATTTTGTTAGTTAGATATTTTACCCTTTTGTGTAGAACTTTGCATGTTTGAGTAGGTGAAGATTATTGAATCGGGGAGGTGATTGTATGAGGCTGATTGATATAATAAATTTTCACGTAGATAAAGAGAAGGCGTTTTGTGTTTATTTTGTGCAAGAGTGATTCGTCAGTCAAAATAAGGCAAAGTTCCCCACATTTCGGCAGAAACGGTCGATTAAACAGTGACATTTAATAATTGTAATTATCAGAGGCCTTGAGCCATAATTACAACACCAGAGGACAACTCTGGTTTCAATTCATAAACGAGGATTTTGGTTAAGGAGTTAATTTTATCGGATTATGATTTTAATTATAATTCTTGATAAATATTCAATTAATCAATAATCTATAATTACAACATTGTGTTTGATGTTATTTTGCTGAATTACAACAACACAGCTCAGAAACGTCGCTTATGACCCGAGATTTCACATGCACTACACGAGAGTGCATGCGTGCTTACCTCCAAAACAGAGCGGTTGCCAAGGAGATCGATGCGTTCGATTTAATGGACTAGGAGATTTTACACAGGTGGTGCACAGACATAAAAAACTTGCATTAGGACAGGACGAACAATAAATCACTCACCTATATCTACAGACTTTCACATAAAAACCGTTGAAACAACCGAAATGTCAAATTTTTAATTCGGGGGGGCAGGTCTGTGGCTCCTCACACTCACTATTGCATATTTTTATGGAGAAACCTTGTATACACGAGTGCGCTCACACTCAGACCCACAGTTGTTTAGATTCAGGTGATACACAAATGTTCTGTATTCAGCCGTATTTACTACTAAATACATCTTGCATTGATAAGTACCGTGCACTTTTCGGTAAAAAAGCTGGTAATATGAATGCGTCTGTAGGTGTAGAAGCAAGCAGGGTGTTATCTTGTATTCTCTTCATCCTTCTTTCTGTGCTCCATTATTTTCTCTTTCTCTTCTCTTTTATCTTTTTGCCCCACCTTTCTCTTTTTTGTGCTTCTTTTTTTTCCTTTTTATTTCTGTCTCCTTGTCCGTAAAAAATTAAATAATCCGAAAGCAGTTTCTAATAAAGTTTCTTTTTATAAATATCAAGCAGAGCTTTAAAGTGTTAGCTGTAATTCTCCACTTGTGAAAGTAAATCTTTTGGGCTTTGTCTTGGCACTGAGACAAGAATTCTGACTGCCACTCTGCCTGACAGAACACAGAAAAAAAAGGTTATATTGATGGATTTGAAGAGAAACCAGAGGTCATTTGTATACAAGAGACATGGTTAAAACCAACATTAGATTTTGTCATTAAAGGATATGATAGTTTAAGAAGGGATAGACAAGAAGGAAATGGAGGAGGGTGTGGAATATTTATAAAGGAAGGAGTTCAATATCAAATATTAGGAAAAGGTCAAGATTTGGAGTATTTGGTAGTAGAAATTTAGGAAAAAGAAGGAAAATGTAAGATAATTAATTTTTGGAATTTTGAAATGAGCTTGTGCGGGAGGTCGAGAGATATTGACTAGAATTAGTTGGGCTCGCCTCCACACACAACGTGGGCTCTGGAACCCATCTTTCCTGAGAGGGGCTGGACTCTCTTTTACTCTGGAGTGGCCTGCAGGGAGAGGCAGCAAGCTGGTGTGGGTTTGCTTGTTGCCCCCCAGCTCAGCCCTCTCGTATTGGGGTTTACCCCAGTGGATGAGAGGGTCGCATTCCCGCGCCTTCGGATTGGGGACAGGTCTCTGACTGTCGTTTCGGCAGCGGTAGTGCAGAGTACCAGGCCTTCTTGGCGTCCCTGTCAGGGGTGCTGCATAGTTCCCCTCCCGGGGGACTCCATTATTCTGCCGGGGGACTTCAACGCCCACGTGAGAAACGACAGTGACACCTGGAGAGGCGTGATCGGGAGGAATAGCCTCCCTGATCTGAATCCGAGTGGTGTTTCATTATTGGACCTCTGTGCTAGTCACGGATTATCCATAATGAAAAAGGAGATCGATGATAAAGGAGATCGATGATAAACTTTATTGTCGTGTCATCAGACCTTTGGCCGCATGTTTTGGACACTCGGGTGAAGAGAAGGGCTAAGGCTGTCCACTGATCACCACCTGCTGGTGAGTTGGATCCGCTGGAAGAGGAGAAAGCCGGACAGACTTGGCAGGCCCAAACGCATAGTGAGGGTCTGCTGGGAACGTCTGGCAGAGCCCTCAGCCAGGGATGTATTCAACTCCCACCTCCGGGAGAGCTTTGACCAGATTCCGGGGGAGGTTGGAGAAATAGAGTCCGAGTTCACCATGTTCTCCGCATCTATTGTCGATGCTGCTGCCCGTAGCTGTGGCCGTAAGGTCTGCGGTGCCTGTCCCACGGTAATCCCCGAACCCGGTGGTGGACACCGGCAGTAAGGGATGCTGTGAAGCTGAAGAAGGAGTCTTATCAGCTGTGGTTGGCTTGTGGGACTTCTGAGACGGCTGATGGGCATAGCTTTTGGACTGGATTTTTCCATAATAAATGAAATCATCCTTTAAAAACTGCAAAAACAGGACAAATCTGAAAAGGGAAATTATTTAGTAGCAATATCAGTCAGTTCTTAGTTAGAAAGGTTTACCAGAAGAATCTTCTAAACTGATGATGCAGTAGTTGTCAGAACTCAGCACTTCTTTCTAAGTACCAGAAGTTGGAGCACCCTCCTTAATTCCACCTTTTCTCTTTCATACAAAATAGATTACACACAGCCTTACCAGAAGCTAATTTATCATATCACAGATATCCTGCTTTGTTGTACCTGTTTAACAACAATGTAAAATAGCTGTGTTTGAGTGCTTGAGGATACGATTTTTCCATACAATTTTAGAGTACAACAGATCAATTTTCCCTTCCAGGAGCAGAATGAAGCAAAAGATCATTTACTCTGTTATTACCTTCCACAGACAGAAACTAAATTGTCAGCAATTCAATAAACAAATCATGACCCTGGCATTGTAATTCAAACAGAATAAATGTTTGCTTGGCTTTATGGCACAGGACAAGAAGCACCTTAGCTGTTCATCATGAGAAGCATTTTAAACTACTGCTTGATACCCAGCACAGCAAAGCACATCAACAAGTTCCTATGAAAGCACACACAACACAGATACTCCTTCTACCAGTCACTTTTTTTATGTGGAATTTGTAATGGTTGTGTGACTTTGTCACAATGTATTTTTTATTCTTATTAACTGCATGGGTGCAATTTATTTTCCTCTCAGGCAATGGAGGAGGTTGGAAGCGAGGGCAACTCTGGCTGGAGCTGATAAGCCGCTGCTCACACACGAGCTGGAAGGATCAGATTTACCAGGAAGACAATGTCCACTAGGTCGGAACACACATGCCCTGAAAACACTTATTTGTATAACTACACTTGGGAAGACACCAAAAGCATTTCCAACTTTACCTTCAACCTTTATGTCAATTAAATATTTTTTACACAATGTTGAATTCTTCTATTCCAGTGTATTGTTTCTTTTTCAAACTAAGTTAGAATGAATAATAGCAAAGTATGCAAAAATGGAAAAGGTACCCACAACTTGATTATGTAAATATGATTAAATACTGTCAGATAGACTGTCAGGATCTGTGTGCTGTGTCTATTTTCTGGTGTTGTTCACTGTACTTAGCCTCTAGGTGGCACTGTAGACCGTGAGGAGAGGTGACAGGTGTTCCCTATCTCCTTAATCATCCTTGGAGGGTATTTAAGACGGAGGCTGCCAGCAATTCATCGCTAGAGTGTTGCCCTCAGTGGTATAAGCTCAAGCCACATTAATCCTTGCTTTGTCCTTTGCCTTAAGTAACTTTGTATGTGCTCCTTCGCAGGCTGTATACCTGAACCTGACTTCGCCTTCAGCATTGTTTGCTGTTTTTGGATTTTGACTCCTGGAGATAGATCTCCAACCTTGTGGATTAAAAGCCTGGGCTTCCCGCCCACTTCGTCTTCTTGCAACTGGCTGGCAGCATCCTGTATGGATCAATCACAGACCTACACAAGCAAACCCTGTCCATCCTCCGTCACAATAGAACCACCTCCAGAACCTCAGTGCCCAACAACGTGTGCCAAGTACCCACCAGCTTCAGTCTCACCTGTATGCAGCTCCATTGTCGTTCTCCCCTCCTGGCGGATCATCCCTCATCCCTAGTAAGACAGATTTGTTATTTAGAAAAATACACTCTTAAGATTCACTTTACTGACCAATTCTACTTACCTTGCAGTTTGTTTCCCGGTTCCGGCTCCTCCCGTACCATCACATTCCCTGTAAATAAAATCTTTGTTAAACTTTATCTGTCTCCTGACTGCTTACTGCATGTGGGTCAAATCTGTCCGTAAAATTATGACAGAACACTATGGCCAACCTGCCCCAGCAGAGGCATTCTGGAGAACCCTTTCCAAACAATCCCATCAAATTCAAGCTCATGACTCCACTCTCCGGTCCCTTGCCGAGCAGCAAAGACAGACAAACCTTCAAATCGAGCAGTTAGCCTCTATGCTACAACACACCCTAAGCAGTGTTACCGCTCCAGCCACACCGGTCTCTCAGCAACTTCCGCACTGTCGTGATGTCACTTCCCCTAACCCAGAGAAATATTCCGGGGAGACGGGAGATTGCAGGGGTTTTTTGTTACAATGTACACTTGTTTTCAACCGATCCCTGCAGTCTTTCCCACATGATCATGTTAAGATTTCCTATGTTTTGGGGCTACTCTTAATGAGCTAATCAATTTAGCAACTAGACTTGATAATCGTATTAGAGAGAGAAAGAGGTCCCGACTGGATCTTAGCGTTGGTAAGACTCAACCCCCCAGCCAGGTTTCCTTAGTTGTACGTTCCCCTTCTTCAGCACAGATTTCTGAGGTTGAACCTGTGCAGGTTGGGCATACTCATCTCTCTGCTGAAGAGAGACAGAGGCGCCGTCAGACCAATAGATGTTTCTACTGTGGCTCTCCCGAGCATTTCCTCGCCAGCTGCCCTATTTGCCCCACAGGACCAAAAGATCAGGTCCGCCAGTAGTTGAGGGGGATTAAATGACCCATTTGCCCCCAGACTTAGTTTGCCTGCCTCTTTAATAGTAAACCGTCATATACAGAACCTCTCCGCTTTGATCGATTCTGGGAGTGAACAAAACCTTATTGATCAGAAGTTGGTAAATGAGGTTCAGACTGATACTGAGTCTCTTCCCACACCACAGTTAGTTTCAGCTTTGGATGGGCAGAGGTTGCAACGCATAACCCATCGTACCAAATCTCTAACTTAAGTATTGTCAGGAAACAATAGGGAGGAGATATCTTTTTTTGTGTTTCCTATTGCTCTGAACTCCATAGTTTTAGGCTTCCCTTAGCTACAGAAACACAACCCCCATATTAACTGGTCTGATAGCCGAGTCGGGTCATGGTCCACTAGTTGCCTTTCCTCATGCCTCCAGTCAGCTGTTGCCCCACTACCTGCCGACATTGTTCCTGCTGAGAGTGAAGTTAATGATCTTTCGCTCATCCCCACTGATTACCATGACCTAAGACTAGTCTTCAGTAAAGTTAAGGCTTTAACTTTTCCCCCACACAGACCTTATGACTGCACCATCGATTTGCTTCCTGGCACTCCCCTGCCTGCCAGTAGGCTGTTTAACATCTCCAGACCCGAACGAAAAGCTATGGAAAACTATATTAACGAGTCTTTAGTTGCCGGCATTATTCGCCCCTCATCATCTCCTCTCGGAGCCGGGTTTTTCTTTGTGGGTAAAAGGGATGGATCCCTTCCTCCATGTATCGATTACAGGGGCCTTAATCAGATTACCGTTAAGAATAAATACCCGCTCCCACTCCTTACCTCGGCTTTTGAACCGGTTCATGGTGCCACAATTTTTTCCAAATTAGATCTTAGAAATGCCTACCATTTAGTCAGGATCCGCCAGGGGGACGAATGGAAGACTGCACTTAAAACACCTCTGGGACATTTTGAATACCTGGTGATTCCCTTTGGTCTCTGTAATGCACCAGCAGTGTTTCAGTCGCTCGTCAATGACGTTCTCAGGGATTTTTTGAATGTTTTTGTTTTTGTATATCTTGATGATATCCTGATTTATTCTAAGGAGATTGAGGAGCACCGCCGTCATGTTTGCTTAGTCCTTCAAAGACTGCTGGAGAACCGGTTGTTTGTAAATGCTGAAAAATGTGACTTTCATAAAAAATCTGTCATTTTTTTGGGATTTATTCTTGAGGGTGGACAGGTTTGCTCAGACTCAGAGAAGATCAAGGCAGTCCTCGAGTGGCCCTTCCCGGACTCCCGCAAGCAGCTCCAACGTTTTTTAGGATTTGCAAACTTTTATCGCAGATTCATTAAGAACTTTAGCCAGACGGCTGCCTCGCTCACTGCTTTGACTTCCACGAACACTGTGTTCTTCTGGACACCTGAGGCAGACAAGGCTTTTTCTGCACTTAAAGAAAGGTTCTCACAGACTCCCATATTGATTCACCCAGATTCCTCCCAGCAGTTTATTTTGGAGGCAGACGCCTCTGAAACAGGTGTAGGAGCAGTCCTTTCGCAGCAGTCCCCCACGGATGGAAAACTTCATCCAGGCGCCTTTTTTTCTAGACAGCTCAGCAACACAGAAAGAAACTATGATGGGGGGACAGGGAGCTGTTAACAATTAAACTGGCCCTGGAGGAATGGCAGCATTGGCTTGAGGGTGCTCAACACCCTGTATTAGTTTGGAAAGACCACAAGAATTTGGCCTATTTACAGTCAGCTAAGAGACTGAACCCACGCCAATCACGCTGGTGATTTTCCCGCTTCAATCTTTCCATTTCCTATAGGCCTGGTTCTAAGAATATGAAGCCTGATGCTCTGTCCCATCTGTACTCCCCTGATAACACTGTGAAAGATGCTGTGCCTATCGTTCCTCCTCATTGGACTTTTGGAGCTTTGGTTTAGGAGATCCAGGCACGGGTCCCCCTAATAAGGTTTTTGTTCCCACGTCTGTCAGGTTCCGGCTAATCCCTTGCTATCACACCGCCAGATTTTCTGGCCATCCAGGGGTTAGCCGGACAATTTCTCTAATTTCTAGGAGATTTTGGTGGCCATCTCTACATAAAGACGTCAAGAAGTATGTTCAAGCATGCTCAGTCTGTGCTAGGCAGAAGCCAGGGAACCAGCCACCTTCTGGTTTACTTCAACCACTCAGCATCCCTAAGCGCCCCTGGTCACACATTGCCCTTGATTTTGTTACCGGTTTGCCCATCTCTAAAGGTATGACTACCATTCTCACTATTGTTGACCGCTTTTCTAAAGCCTTCCACCTCGTCCCCTTAAAGAAGCTCCCGTCAGCTTTTCAGACAGCCCAGCTGTAAGTGCAGCATGTTTTTCGCCTTCATGGCATTCCTCAGGAGATTTTGTCGGATCGGGGGCCTCAGTTTACATCTCGTGTGTGGAAACAGTTTTGTTTAGCTCTCGGGGCCAAGACCTCCCTGACCTCTGGTTACCACCCCCAATCTAATGGACAGACTGAGCGTATGAACCAGCAGATGGAATCCATTCTCAGGTGCTTATCGGCCACTAATCCTCTGGACTGGAGCATTTACCTACCTTGGGCTGAATATGCTATTAATTCACACATTTCGTCTGCTACGGGACTTTTACCTTTTGAGGCCTCTATTGGCTATCAACCGCCTTTGTTTTCTGCAGACGAAAAGGACGTTGCAGTTACCTCTATTCGCCACCATGTTCGCCGTTGTAAACGGATCTGGTGCACGGCCACCCAGGCTCTCCTCCGCACAGCAGATCAAAATAAGAAATATGCCGACCGCAGACGGAGGCCGGCCCCTGTGTACCATCCTGGCCAGAAGGTTTGGTTGTCCTCTCGGGACATACCTCTAAAAGCAGTCTCTAAGAAACTGTCCCCCCGCTTTATTGGTCCCTATGTCATTAAGGCCGTCATCAGTCCTTCTGCCCTTCGCCTTCATTTGCCTTCTAGTGTGTTCACCCCATATTTCATGTTTCCCAGGTAAAACCTTTCTTCTCCAGTGCTTCTTTGTTATACTTTATCTGTCTCCTGAATGCTTACTGCATGCGGGTCAAATCTGTCCGTAAAATTATGACAGAGACCTTATTCAACCGTTTTGGTTTGATACTGGATTAAAGTAAACATTTCTGATTTTGATCTCTGCCTGTTTTTTCAAGTTTAAAATAATAGAAAACTTCAGAACAAAGAAGACACACAAGCTGAATAACTGTCTTCCTGAAATAAGACATATAACGTCATAGGTCTTCTGGCCAAACAGCAAAAAATATACATAGAAGGCAATCACTATAACTGTATAATTTATAAATAAGAACATATTTAATTTTAATCTCGTTAAACTTTGTTGTGGCATACAGTACTGTGCAAAAGTTTTAGACAGGTGTGAAAAAATGCTGTAACAAAGAATACTTTGAAAATTGCAAGTGTTAATAATCATTTATTTTTATCAATCAACAAAATGCAGTGCAAGAACAAAAGAGAAATCAAATCAATATTTGGTGTGACCACTCTTTGCCTTCAAAAGAGCATCAATTGTTCTAGGTTCACTTGCACTCAGTTTTTGAAGGAACTCGGCTGGTATTGTTCCAAACATCTTGGAGAACTAACCACAGATCTTCTGTGGATGTAGGCTTCCTCACATCCTTCTGTCTCTTCATGTAATCTCAGACACACTCCATGATGTTGACATCAGGACTCTGATGTCTGATGTCTCAGGAAGGGCTTTGCGATAGGAGGCTGGAGCTCTGGGTAATGTCACTTCCTGTTTTCGCTGTTGCACTTGTTGAATTGTTTGGTGTGTGAAGGCTCTCTCGTTTGATTGGATTTCTCTCTACTGTGATATCTCTTACTTATTCTAATACATAAGCATGTTAAAACACATACATTTTGTTGCTGTATTTAACGTTTGGGGACTCTCCGTGTCTTACACGGTTTTCTAGTAGTGGTAAGGGGTCGCTAGCTTAGCGTTAGCTTTAGCTCCATCATGGCTACCTGTGTCGAGGCATAAAGCTCTGCTTTGACTAGATCAAAAGTGTGACATTATTGTTTCTACCATTACAAAGATGAATTTTGTGAAGGATAGTTCACTCTGAGTAAAAACATGCAAGCGCCTGTCTGTCTGGACAGGGAGAATTAATGGGCTTTTTATTGCAGGAAATATTGTAATATGCTGACTTTGCTGGGTCAACTTGACATGGAGTCCCCATCCAGATAAGTGTTATTACAAACTGTCACGTCCGCCCAGTTAAAGGTTTGCAGATGTTGGCTGAATGTTGTTTCCCCGGAAAAAAATGGGGCAAAAAAAATGTATGGGTGCCCAAAAAAGATGTATTACGTAAATGATTCCAACACAAAACCAATGCTTTGTATCTCTATAAAGAACCCCGGTAAAAACAAGGGAGGGGGACTTCTTTGAATTTTTTGATAAGATAAACTTGTGCGCTTTTTTGGAAAAAATAAATTCCCCTCCATGGGAGCTGTTTGAGAGAGAATACTCTGAGTTCTGTGTTCTATCATCTTCGCTTAGTGATACGACCGCCTGCTCCAAAACCCCTGTTCTGCTGTTTCTCTCTCCGAGTCCTTTCCCCCTCTCCCCTGCTCCTTTTTTCAGATGTTCAGTTACTCCTCTGCCTCCTTTTAGTGATAATGGTAATGTGTAATAAATATAGCATTTTTTAGTTTTGGGAGGCGAGGGGTGTCGGAATTGGAGGCCCGGGGGCTGTTTGGAAAAACCAGCAGATAGCCGAGGCCCCTAGCCGGCGCGGAGCCACCGAGGGTAGCTCCCCGTAGCAGTCCCCCAGCCAAACCCCCGCGCCGGGCCGGGCCTCGGCCCGGCTGGGTGACGGTACGTAGAAAGCATAGTCCTAGATCCCAGTCAACAGGTCACCACCAACCCGCTCAGCGACACACCCGCTGGAAGCCAAACTCTGGTAATTGGCAGCTCCATAGTCAGAAACGTGGCACTAGAGACACCAGCGACCATAGTCAAATGTCTGCCAGGGGCCAGAACCGGCGACATCAAATCCTACCTGAAACTGCTGGCTAAGGATAAGCGTAAATACAGTAAGATTGTTATTCACGCAGGCAGTAATGACACCCGGTTACGTCAGTCAGAGGTCACCAAAGATGCATCACCAAGATGGCGCCAACGATGGCAGCCTCGGAGCTTCACTCTCTCCTTGTTTTGCTATCTCAGTGTGGTTTGGTTCATCCACAAAACAGGACAGGTCCAGACTGCAACGAATAATCAGGACTGCAGAGAGAATCATCAGGGCTGACCTTCCCTCCATCCAGGACTTATACAAGTCAAGGGGCCAGGAAAAAAAGCTGCTAAAATCTCTGCAGACCCCACCCACCTGCACATTAACTGTTTAGAGTTTTTCCCTTCAGGCCGACGCTACAGAGCACTGTTCACTAAAACCAGCCGCCACAGAAGGACAGTTTTTTCCCCCCGGGCTGTTTTCTTGTTGAACATTCAATAGAGTACAAAAAAAAAACAGCATGAAGATGTTCCAAATGCACCTGTTTATTTTTTTACATATGTGTAATTTTGTACATTGTAAATATGTATATTCTGTAGTGCAAAAAAAAACCCAAGAGCAAAGTGTACCGGAGTCAAATTCCTTGTTTGTATGTACAAACTTGGAAATTTAAACTGATTTTTGTTTCCCTGATTAGGGGGGGTAAAGGGGATAAATTCGGGTCATTTTTTAGTTTCAGTTTTGGGCATGAGTGTCACCTGTGTTAGGCAATTAGCTCCCTGTCTGTTTAATAAATAACTTAAGAAAAAATTTAGTTTTGGCTTGGGTTTGGGGTAAGTTTGCCAAAAAAATGCCCGGAAACTCGAAATTTTTTATCTGGCCCCCCTCCCCGTTTTTAACCCGTGACCCCATGTTTAGCCGCATGGGGCATTTCAACCCCTGGCGTCTAGGTGGTTTTCCAAAAAAAAAATGTGGGTACTTTGGGAAAAACTGGCGAATTTTTGTTAAAAACCCCGGGTTAAATCCGGAGAGACGGAAACCCACCCCACTTTGGAGGGAGCAGCTTTCTTTCTAGGAATCTGGCCAAATTTTTATTAGTTTCCAAAACCCCAAAAGCCCGGAAAGCGGGGGGTCATAGGGTTTTTAAACACTTTTCTTTTCAGTTTCTGTTACTGTACCCACAGTTTACCCTATTAAGACAGTGACTCCCCCAACGGCCAAAATTAAAAAATAATCTAAAAGGGGGAAAATCGGGAAAATCTCAAAAAAATAAAACACAACTAAAAATTTGAAAAGAACCCCTTACTGAACAAAAAGATCTCCCTTTTCAAAGACTTTGCTAGTTTAGGGGGATTGATTTTGGCCAATCAGATTGATTTTTTTTTCCCCTCAAAAAAAACCGGGCCTGCAGAAGACGATTTTTTTACTAAAAAATGAGTAAAACCCCTACAAAATTTTTTTAAATTTTTTCACGTTCCCTAAAAATAGGGGGCAAAGGTTGGAGGAGTAGAAAACCTTTTTTCATTTTCCAATTATTGATTAACCCAAAGACCAAATAAATTTTGCTAAACTCTTTTTGAATATGTAATCCTTGTTTTTCCCCCTCCAAATTGAAAAAGCACAAAAACCACTTCTGTTTTTTGTTTTTTTTCCCGCCCACCACCCCCTTACTAAATTTTTTAGATCATTTTTTCAGACCTTTTATCTGATTTAGTTTTAAAAATACGAAAAGGGTTTATTATAGGGGGGATTTTAAAATTCATGTTGACACTAAAAGGGGGATACCCAAAATATATTTTTTAAATGCTATCTTGGGACTCAGTTGGTTTGCACAAAATATTAAAAAACCCTACCCACATTTTCTTAAATTCTCGGATTTTGGGTTGCTGACATATGGCATTGGGAAAAAGAAAATAAAATATTTTCTCAAAACCCTGTCCTCTCTGACCATTTCTTAAAAACCTTTTGGGATTTTAAATTTTAACCCGGGGTACTCCCCCCACCTAAAAGAAAATTTCATTTTTAGTAGATCATTTCAGACAATGCTGTAAAAACCCTTTTAAAGAATCTGTTCCACTTTTAATTTCCTCATTATCACAGAAAAGAAACAGTGGAGGGCAAAAATTTTTGTTTTAGCCCCTTCAAAAAACTAAATTCCCTCTTGTTCATAGTGTTTACTTCATCATTGCGTGGGCATTAGCAATGAGCCCCCCTTGAAAAAAAAGGGTAATTATTCACAGGAGGCGACTCCCGGGTTTTAAATTTTAGATTCTTAATCTTTAAAGCACAATGTTAAAAAAATTGGGAGAGAAAATGATGCCCCCCCGAACCACCCCTAGGGGGATTCCTATTTAATCGGGAAAAAAAACCCTACGTTGTAAAAAGACACCCCCAAAGGGCTAGAACGGGCTTTTTTCCCACCCTTTAAAATAGAAGAGAACAAGAAAAATTTCCTGGGTTTTTCCCAAGACGTTTTAAAATTTTACACAGAGTCTGGTCTGTTGAGCCATCCTTTCCCTTAGCCTTTAGCATTCAGACTTTATGGGATTTTTTTAAAAAAAAATTTGATTTTTTTAAAAAATAAAATTTTTGACAACCCCCGAAGATGATTACTTCATCCCCCGCAAGTGGGGAAAAACTTTGGGAAAAAAATATAAAAATGATCTGTTTTTTGCACGGGTTTTTGACCCTGGGGGAGCTTCCTGAGTTATCGAAATATTGCTTCTCTAAACCTTCAACTTTTTTGTTAGACCCAACCCCAAACCCAAAAATTATTTAAAAAGTGTTCCCTCGGGATTCCAGCCCCATTTTAGGTAGATTAAAACTACTTTAGTAAAAAGTTGTACCACAGGCTTTTTAAGGGAGCTGTAATGAAAACTTTTCTCAAGAAACCTTTGCTTTATCGGGGATGACTTGAAAAAATTTTAAAAGCTATGTCCAATCTTCCCATTTTTTTTTTCTAAAATTTTTGAGGAAAAATAGTTGCTAATCAAAAGTGGGGAGCATTTACACGCAATGACCAGTTTGAAGATTTTAGTCAGGGTTCGAGCTCATCATAGCACTTTAAAAAAGCTCTGGGGGAAAGTCCCTAATTTTATTTTTATGGCCTCGGATAATCTTATTTTTCTGCAATTCCAGTTTGTTCCTGTAAATGATGAAAAACATCCCTTTTAAAACCCCGGGGTTTAATTTTTGGGGGGTACCGCAGGGTTTTAGTATTTGGGGCCCAATTTTCTTTAAATATATATATGTTTCCCAAAAGGGGCAAAGTTCAGGAACCCTGGGTACATTTTTCCCCTGTTACGCTGATGATACTCAGCTTTACTTATCCATAAAACCTTATGAGCCCAACCAGTTTAAAATAGGGCTACAAAAAATGTCTTGAAAACTGTTTGGATGGCTTTAAATTTGTTTCTTCTAAATTTAGACAAGACAAAGTTGTCCCCTCATTGGACCGGGGGGTCCCTTTTAAAAAGAAATGCTTAGTCAATCACCCTTTAAACCCGGATGGATTAAATTGACCTCCGGTAATAAAGTTTAAAAAAACCTTTGGTGTTCTTTTGACCCAGGAAATGTCATTTAAATCACCTTTAAACAGGTTTCTAGGATTTTTCTTTCAAACCTTTCCGGAAAATTGCCCAAAAAATTTTAAAAATATCCTATCCAGGGAGTTTAAAGGGTGAAAAATAGTCCCGGGGAAATTTTTATTTCAAAAACCCGGACTATTTAATTCTTTTTCTAAACAGGGGGGTTCCCCAAATGCAGTTTTAAAAACCCTTTAACCCTTTAAAAAAGCTGGGGAGCAAAAAGTTCTTTATGAAAATTTAAAAGAGAAGGGCAATTTCTCCTATTTTACTTTCCCTTCCATGGGGTCCCTGTTAAATCCAGAATTTGAAATTTAAAAATTTTCCTCCTCAACCCTATTTTTTTTGGGTTTTAAAACCTTTTTTATTGTTTACACTTTATTTCTGTAAAAAAAGCTCTTCCTTTCCCCCCATGCCCCAGAAAAGGGGGGTGGGGGAGAGGATTTAGGTTTTTGTCCCATCAGCAACATTGGGGGCTCTTGTACCAAATCCCCACGCCCTTTTCTGTTTTAAAAAAAAAAAACACATGTACCAAAAACCCTTTTGACCCCCCACCCACACAGACACACAACACACCCCCCAAAATGCCGGGAAATGTCTTTTGAATTTTTGGGTTTTGAAAACCAAATATATAAATAAAGAAGAGGGGCCCACAAAATTTTTAGTTCGCCCGAAAATTGGGCTACCCTTTTCGCAAAAAAATAAAAGGGGCTGTGTGTTCCCCCCTGAGTTTTACTAATTAATACCTAACATAACCTGTCCTTCGAAACCCAATATATTTTAAGAACTAAACTGATTTTGTTTTTTTTTTACAGTGACCAAAAGGGTCCCTTTTGGGGGGCGCCGACACCCTGAAGCCCCCGTGCCCTTCCCCACATAGGCCTTTTGGGGGCCCCGAAAGGGCCCCCGGGGTGTAACTTCGCATTTGGCCGGTGGGTTATCGGGTTCGTCGACGCCAGGGGACTCGGGGGGGCAGAGTCCCTGAAGTTGGCTCAGAGGGGAGACGGGTTTTTTGTTTTAAAAAAACTAAAGAAAGGTTATAAAAAGTCGTTGGGAGTGGGCTCGCAAAAGGAGACAGCAATTTGGGTAGGTATTATTTTCCCCTGGAAGGGGGAAAAGCCCCAAAAAAATTAGGGAGGATCCCGGGGGGGGTGGGGGGGGGGGGGGATCAGAAACGACCTAAAGGGAGTTTTCCCCCGTAAGGGAAATGGTTTAAATTTGGGTTTTGGGGAGTTCTGGGCCCTAAGGGGAAAAAAAAATTAAGTGTAAGAAACTCATAAAAAAGCTAGGTTTTCCCCTACATATTGCCCAAGGGACATAAAAATGTCAAAAAAACTTTAAATGTGTGGGGTGCTGTTGTGTTTTTTTGGGGGGAGGATAAGCATTTTGAAAAATCATACAAGATTCTGCTGGTCCCCGTGTTTTCTTATGATCGATCGGAAAAACGTATTGGGGATTTGGGGATAAAGGTGGTTTAATCCCCGAAAAATTAAAAACTGCTGCGGATTAGTCGCAGGGAGAATTTCATGTTAATTGGCTCTTTTTGAATCTTTATGCCCCCTGCCCTTCCCATCTGGGGGAAATTTAAAAGTATTGTGAACTAAAATTAAAAAATCATGGGGAAACAACAAAGTAAACAAAAAGTTTAGAAGGGAATGGGAAAGGGTTTTTGGGGAACTATGTAGAAGGACCCGGGGATGATCCTTTTCTAGGCCCTGAACTAAACAAAAAAATGGTTTCTTGGGTTTTAAAAAAGATACTATGGATAACTTAAAATTTCAAAGGGGATTTAAAAAATTGAAAAAATGAAAACCAAAAAAACAAAATAAAAGGAAAAGAAAGGTCGAGTATAAAATTTTCCCCGACAAATGGCCCGGGGAAAAAAGTAATTAAAAGCCTGCAGAGGAAAGATAGAAGGAGAAGCGAAAGGGGGAAGTGACAGCTGCGGTCTTGGTTCGCCCCACATGAGGAAACAGTGGTGCACCCCGAAAAAGCAGGAGCCCCAGCCCCCTGCCCTTCAGGGAGCTGCAGAACAGCCCAAAAGGGGAAAAGGGGATGGAAGGGGCGTAGCATTTTCCCAAAATTTCCCATAAGACAGCAAGAAAAAAATTTAAACAATCCCTTTTTAAAAAAGAAGAAAAAGGTTCTTTTGGGGGGTCCCGGGCTCCTAAAATTTCCGGGGGGGCCCCAGGGGTGCGAATAGGGGTAAAAAATAAGAAATCTATACTGCCCCCAAACATATTAACCCCCGGCGAAATTTAATGGCTCACCAAAAAGAAAATTTTCCCCCTTTCCCTCTGGGAAAAAATTTTTTGGGGGAAGGGCACATTTTTTTTCTAGTTAAGTAGCAAATCCAAAAAGTAGGTGCCCTAATCACCGACAGCCGCCAAACTATTCTAGTATATAACCTGGACCAAAGGGAAAACAGAACTGCTGCTCTAAAAGGGTACCCACTTTTTACAGGAAAGGTTTTTAAAGGGCTTTTGGCAGCTATTTCAGAAATCAGAGGAAGTTTTCCCCTCTTAATTTGGGAGAGAAAAGCTCCAATGTTTTTTCCCCCGCTTTTGGGGCTCGCTAGTGCAGAGTAGCAGGAGGTTTTTACTGGATGCGAGGGCAATGGTGAAAACATTAGCACATGATTCACCCGATTTAAGGGAAACCCTTTTTTGCTTACTCTTTGAAAAAATTCGAGGAAATTTATATAAAAACCCGAAAATTTTGGAAAATCTCCCAAACAAACAGAAGGATGAAAAAAACCCACAAGATTTTTTTTTGATTTGGATGAGACGTTTTTTTTAGAGGGAAACTCGGGTAACCCCTATGGGGGACGGAAAAGGACAGGAGACTATCAGCAGCAGTTTAAGAGAGCCTTTCTGAAAAGGGCCCCAAAAAATTGAACTCAGAAGGGATATAGGGCAAACCAAATGGGTTTTTGGTTTAAAATACAAAGGAAAATGTACCCCAAGGCCTTAAGTATTTCACAGCATGCCCCAAAACAACAAACAAAAAATTTGGAAGACAGATACATTTGCAATGCAAGACGGTTTAATAGGATTGCATCGTTCAGGGACAAACAGGCAAAGGGGAAGGGGAGGATTCAGAGGTCGCGGAGGAAGAGGAGGAGAGGGAGAGCCACAACACACCCAATCCCAGCCAAAGTATTTAAGGAAGTGTTCCCTCTGATTACCAGCCCCGTTTTAGATATGATTAATCTATCTTTAGTAAATGGATATTTACCACTGGCTTTTAAGGTAGCTGTAATTAAACCTTTACTTAAGAAACCTTCGCTTGATCGAGATGACTTGAAAAATTACAGACCTATGTCCAATCTTCCATTCTTATCTAAAATTCTTGAGAAAATAGTTGCTAATCAAATGTGTGAGCATTTACACAGCAATGACCTGTTTGAAGAGTTTCAGTCAGGCTTCAGAGCTCATCATAGCACTGAAACAGCTCTGCTGAAAGTCACTAATGATATTCTTATTGCCTCAGATAATGGATTTGTGTCTGTACTGGTTCTTTTAGATCTCAGTGCTGCATTTGATACAGTCGACCATAATATTCTCTTAAAAAGGCTGGAATATGCTGTATGGATCAGTAGAACAGCAATAGGCTGGTTTAAATCTTATCTGAAAAAACTTATGCTGTAGGGATCAAGACAAATCTTATTTGTCTGACAGTTTCCAGTTTAATCATGTAAATGATAAATCATCTTCAAACTCCAGGGTTACTTGTGGAGTACCACAGGGTTCAGTACTTGGGCCAATTCTTTTCAATATATATATGTACTAGGTTTGCCTCATACCAAAGCAGTAGGATTGTAAGTGACTAACTTTTGTGGATGCAAAGACAAGAATTCTCCACTCGAAAGAGTTGAAGTGAGAATTACCACAAAAGGAGATTTTTCCTGTCACCCTACTGGGCAGAATAATCCAGCATTTAGAATACCTTAGGTATTGAGATACAGGACCAAATTAAAAAAAAAAAAAATGGGAAAAGGGGCGAGTAAAAATAAACCAAAAAAACGAATTACAATGCAAAGATTGGAATTTCATAGAATCACAGGATCCAAACAAATTAAAATATTTAGATACAGGGGTTAGACAATGAAACTGAAACACCTGTAATTTTAGTGTGGGAGGTTTCATGGCTAAATTGGACCAGCCTGTTAGCCAGTCTTCACTAATTGCACGTTGCACCAGTAAGAGCAGAGTGTGAAGGTTCAAATAGCAGGGTAAGAGCACAGTTTTGCTCAAAATATTGAAATACACACAACATTATGGGTGACATACCAGAGTTCAAAAGAGGACAAATTGTTGGTGCACGTCTTACTGGCGCATCTGTGACCAAGACAGCAAGTCTTTGTGATGTATCAAGAGCCACGGTATCCAGGGTAATGTCAGCATACCACCAAGAAGGAAAAACCACATCCAACAGGATTAACTGTGGAGGCAAGAGGAAGCTGTCTGAAGGGGATGTTCGGGTGCTAACCTGGATTGTATCCAAAAAACATAAAACCACGGCTGCCCAAATCACGGCAGAAGTAAATGTGCACCTCACCAGAACTGTCTGTCGGGAGCTCCACAGGGTCAATATACACGGCCGGGCTGCTATTGCCAAACCTTTGGTCACTCTTGCCAAACGTCGGTTTCAATGGTGCAAGGAGTGCAAATCTTGGGCTGTGGACAATGTGAAACATGTATTGTTCTCTGATGAGTCCACCTTTACTGTTTTCCCCACATCCGGGAGAGTTACGGTGTGGAGAAGCCTCAAAGAAGCGTACCACCCAGACTGTTCCCTGCCCAAGTGAACCCATTGGGTGGATCAGTGTTGTTTTGGGGTTGCCATACCGGGCCATTCCATTGGCCCCAAATTGTGCTAGACGGGCGCGTCACTTCCAAGGACTACCGAAACCCCATTCTTGAGGACCCCATGTTCCATCCAATTTTTTTTTTTTTTTTTTTTTGGTTAAAACATTATATCCTGAAAGGGGGTGCCTGTATCAGGATGACAATGCCCCAAACACACACCAAGAGGCCTGGTGAAAAAATTGGTTTGATGAACATGAAAAGTGAAGTTGGAAACATCTCCCATGGCCTGCACAGTCACCAGATCAAAATATTATTGAGCCACTTTGGGGGTTTTTTTGGGGGAAAGGAGTCAGGAAACATTTTCTCCCCCCAGTATCACGTAGTGCCGGGCCACTATCCTGCAAGAAAAAAAAAAGGTTTAAAATCTCTCTGACCACGTGGGGGGAAATTGTTAATGTCATTCCCCAAAAACGAATTTGACGCTGTATTGGGCCCGCAAAAAGGAGGGGGCCCCTACACCATCAAAATAAATTATTGTGGTCTAAAACCGGGTTTTCAGTTTCATTGTCCAAACCCCTGTATATGGATAACCACATATAATTATGATGGTCGAATTAAAACCTCAAAAAATTAGTTAATCTACAGGATGCAAAAATTTAAAAGTACAAACTTTGACCCAAAAAAAATAAAAAAGGGGAAGGTTATGAGGATGTAGATTTTTGGTTTTAAAAGTAGCTAAAAGGAGAGAGGAAGGAATAAAGAAGCGTAAAAGGGGAAGAAAAGAAAAGAGAAAAAAAATCGTAGGAAAAATTAATGTTTCATAGAGCAGAAGATTAAAAAAAAAAAAGGAAACTGGGTGGGTGTCGGGGCTCGACGGAGGACAACCGGGAAATGCAGCTGTAAAAAACCCCACAAGGAGAGCAAGAGCAGGAAGAACAGATAGATGGGGGCAACCACAGGCACATGCAAAAGCTGTAACCTCATCTTTTTTTATCCAGGCTTTCCCCCTTACAAGATCCACCACCTGAATAACCCCCACCCCACCGCAGAATAAAATTAAATTAAAGATCTCCCTAAGATGGTCTAGGAAAAGTATGGGAGAACTTTTTTAAAAAAGTATGGATGGCAGTCACAGGAACTGACTGGCATCACGTTGGGGGAAATTGGAACCCCTAAAACAAATAAGCAGTACTTGCACACGATGCCCAGGAAAAAACAAACAGAGGGGAAGGGATTAATCAATAGGCTTACAGTTAGGAACAGGGGCAGAGCTGATTACGCTGAAATAGCCAGGAGTTAAAAAAAAAGGGGAAGAGACTTTTGTAGAATATAGGATTAGACTGACAAAAGTAATTTAAAAATACACAGTGGTCTACAGAAGATGGAAAAAACAAGGAGCTTCAAAACAGTTAAAAAAAATGCACTACATGCTGGTTTCCCCCGGGACGCAAAAATACCGCGGTAAGGAGACATTTTATAGGGTTTCCCCCACAGCAACTCTAGAAGACTATGTTAATCATGCCCTCCATGCAGAGAAAAGTAATGAAGGATAAGAAACAGAAAATGATAGCCAGCACCTTTTTTTTCAGCAAAAAGAAAAGAAGAACAGATTTATTATCAGGGGAACAAAGAGGGGGGAAGGGGAGGGGGAATTTAGAGGGGAAAAAAAGAGGAAAAATTCGCAGGGGGGTCAGGGGGAGAGGAGGGTGGCAGGAGGAAACTACAGACAATACACCTCAGGGTGCTTGGGGGCTGTGGAAAAGAAGGACATTTGGCCAGAGACTGTCCTGAAAAGGAGAAATAATAAATTCAGCATGACTAAGGACAGAAAAAAAGGGAAAAATTGGTTCCTAGTACTCCGGGGAAAACCGATGAAAACAAAAAACCAAAAACCGGGGGCAGGATGTCCTTTTCTACATTTCCGGGCCCTTTTCTCTCCTTAGATAGGCATTAAACCTGAAGTTACCTTACTGTTTAAATGGAAAATTCAATTACCTTTTCTTTGTGATACCAGAGCATGCAGGACCACCTGTAGAAAAAACAATCCCAAATTCTAGACTTGGGTGATCAGGAAATAACAGTAAGGGTCAGCTAGTGGGAAAAATTGACACAAGTCTATGAGTTTTAAACCAGTTTGGGGATAAGAGATCCCAAGGACAGTCTTTTCAGCTATCTATTCTAATGTTTCCTTGAGTGTCTGGTGAAATCTATTGGGACGAGATTGGATTACTACATCTGGGGTTAGCATTAATTCCGACCTCAGAAAGAGATATTGTAGAAAGAGAAAAGCAGAACTCAGCCAAGGGAAAATTTTTTGTGTTGGGAAGGGGGAGTAGGAGCACCTTATTACTATTACTCCCTGGATTTTCCGGGGAAAAAAACCACCCCTAGACCTTAGGGACAGCTTTATTAGCAGAAGGAAAAATTCATTACTCGACCAACAAGATCAGATGACACCAGATGACCTACATATTACCATGGGGGTATAAAAATACTTCCGGACCAGATAAAAACTTATGAAAAAAGCATTAACTAAAGTAACCCCTAACCAAAGTCATGCAAACTTATGTTTATGCAGATGGGAAGAGTACGTCATTGCGAAGTAGTGTTTTAGCGGAAGACAAATGTGGACACCTCCACACAAATCTTTATTCAAGGATAAAGAACTCAAGTGGCGGGCATGGAAAGAATAGTGGCAGAGGGGAAAAATGCCACAGACTGGTTTTAAAAAACAACAATGAATACAGAAATCAGTGCATCCACAAGGTTTAACTGGAAAGCCATTTATTCGGGACAATGACAGTGCAAGGGAAGGGATACATTTGCATACAAAGCAACAATGGAAAAATATACCTTCCTGAACAGGAGGAACATTTCTTGAGTGAAGTCCCTGATAATTTAAGGGGGTCAAAAGACCCTACTGACGCAGGCTTAGTAAAAGGAGCGTTACCTGTCCCAAATAAAGCGAAAAAAACAGAATACAGGCCCAAGTGTAAAAACAATACCCTTTTTGAAACATGATGCCCTTTGAAGCAAAAAAACCCAAGTAATAAAGGATTTAATAACTGCAGGGGTGATAATAAAATGCGAGGACTCACCAAATATAACACCCCCATTTTTCCAGTTAAAAAAACAAGCTCCATCAGCAGGATGGTGCAGGTTACAAGACCTACAGGCAGTTAACAATAAGCACCGTGTTTTCCCTGATCCTTATACATTTTTTAAAATTTCCCCAAAAGACCCAATGCTAGAATATTTACTGTAGTTGGATATTAGAAGGGCATTTTTTTTCTGTACCTATAGATAAAAGATAGTCATTTTTGGGTTTACATTCACTTTTGGGGGACAAAAATATACTTATATCAGACTACCTCAAGGCTACTGTAAAAAGTCCAACTAATATACTCTCAGGTAATGAGTGCAACCATGGCCAAGTTTGACCCTCCAGGAGGTAGTCAGGTTTTACTATATGTTGATTATGTGCTATTAGCCCTCCTGATAAGGAGACCCTGTAAAAATGACACAATAGCAATTTTTTGAAAAAATTTAGCAGAAGAGGGACACAAAAGGAAGTAAAAAGAAACTTCAGTTGTGCAAAAATGAGGTTAAATACCTAGGGCCCACAATCTTAGCGCAGGGGGGACGCACAAATTGTAGAAAAAGAAAAAAACTGCAATATTACAAGTTCCAAAAACCAAAACAAAAAGCAAATGATGTCCTTATTCTGTCCTTATTTCTCTTCAAAACTAGACAGTGTTTGCGTGTGCGCAACCATATTGTGTGAGAGCTGTAATTGCAGTCTCAATGGCAGTTGAAGTCAGTGCCACAATAGTGTTTTTTACCCTGTAATTTTAAGAGTTCCCCATGCAGTTTTAGCATTACTAATGCAAACAAATATGACCTTTCTATCACCTGCTAGACATTTGTCCTGCATGTCAACCTTACTGTCAAACCACACTTAACTATAGAAAGGGCACCCCCTTTAAATCAGCAACATTGTTACCCAAAACTGAAGATGGAATTCAACATGATTGTCAAGAAGGTAGCAAAAAAAGAAGCAAAACTAGAAAGTGATTTGCAGGATCAAACCCTGGTACGGGGCAAAAATTTTTTATGTTGATGGTTCCCCCAGAAAAGATTGGGGAGAGGGAAGACAGAGACAGGGATATGCAGTGGTGACGAAAGATACAGTGTTAAAAGCGGAAAACAATTACCTTCACATTATTCTGCACAGGCTGCAAAAACTTATTGCGTTAACCCGGGCCCTGCAAAATTTTTTGGCAGATGAGGGGAAAATATTTATACTGATAGTCAATATGCATTTTGCAACAGGCCATACTTTGGGCCCCACTATTGGAAAATAAAAAGGCATGGTAACGTCTCGGGGAAACCAGTAAACCCCATGCTGATTTTTAAAAAACTTACTGAAATCAGTACACCTCCCTAAAAAATTTAAATTTGGTCTGTAAAGTGTGCAGCTCAACACTTCTGGCACAAATGATTTAAAAAAAGGGAAATGCATTTGCAGATAAGACAGCAAAAGCAGCTGCAGCAGGACAAATCAAAATCTTAGTTATGGAAAAACAGCAATAGTATAAGACTTTTATTGTGTTAAAAAAATGCAACCCAAAAAAACCCCACCCCCAGGAGATAAGCAATGTGGAAAAAAAATGGGTTTGCATTTAAAAGTGAAATCTATATGTGACCAGATAAAAACCTAATAAACTATCTTCCAAAAACCTATACAATGGGCAGCAATATTGAGCCATGGTGTTTCAAAATGTCTCAAAAAGGGGTATGATAGGACAGATACATCAATATTATACAACATATGGGGGTTTAACTCTTATTTTTAAAAAATTTTGTAGAACATGTTAAACATGTGCCAAAACATAATCCACAAGAGAATCTAAGACCACGAAGGGACAATTCCCCCAAAAACCAAAAATACCCTTTCCCCAAACAATCCATATGGATTTTTTGAGCTAAAAACCACAGTGAAGGGGAAAAAAATTTTTGTTTAGTTATTTAAGATGGGATTTTCTAAAATGGATAGAACTATTTCCACCTAAAAAAATCCAGATGCCTTAAATTTTAGCAAAAGCACTGTGTAAAGATATCTTCCCAGATATGGGATTCCTGAGAAAATATATAGTGATAATGGAGCCCATTTTTTTAAATCAAAAAATAAAGAAAGTAGGAATCATGTTTTTACATAGATCTAAGAAAAACCATTGCGCTTACCACCCTGAAAGCGCTGCTTTAGTGGAAAAAATGAATGGGACTATAAAAAAAAGCCTGAAAAAAAAAAAGTATTGAAGAGACAGGAAGACCATGAACGTAGTGTCTGGATCTAGTAAAAAATAAAATATAAACATTACATGCACCTCAGGGCTAACACCCTATGAAACGTTATTTGGAAGACCATACAGAGTTACCACAGTTAAAAATTGTGGGGGTAGACCCGGGGGGAAGAAGCCAAAAACCAAAAGCTGGGGAATAAAAAAGGGGGAAGGTTAGAAAAGCAACAGAAACAAAAAAATCCCCAAACTCCCCCAATTTTTGAGGAATGTTTTATTTTTTCCCAGCCCCAGGAAAAACCAACTTAAAAAAGGGAAACCAGTAAATGGGGGGTAAAAAAAGGAGTGTAAAGAAGAACAATTGGTAATTTCACCTATGTGGGAGGGACCATATCAGGTTTTTAAAAACAATTTACAGCAGAAAAAAATAGCTGACAGGAAACCTGGATTCACCTTACACATTTAAAAATGGTCAAAATTTTTGGGTTGAAAAATCCGCCAGGGGAAGTGCTTTACAGCCTGATAATAAGGGGGGACCCAGACATTTTAGGCTGGGGAAGGGCCGAAAGTCAGTGAAGAAAATGAAGACACTGGAAACCCCTTAGAGGTTCCAAAAATTTCAGCCAAAAAGGAACTCTTAGATGGATTAGCGATGCAGTCCGTTGCTGGGCATTTATATTTTTTCCTCATATTTTTCTTTTTTTCGGTTACTTCTGGGAACCAGACAAAAATTTATCAAAATTTAAAAAACCCGCTATGAGTCATAAATAAAAAGGTAGCGCTAAACCAAGGAAGGCAACATAAACCCCAAAATATGTACTGAACTTACTTCTTATACTTATGGCATTCAATTTTCTTTTTAAACTAATACCACAGCTGTAGTGCTGATCCCCCTCATTAGCTTGACCAAAAAGGGGAGGAAAGAAAAGGATTATAGAAGGTTATAAATGGTACTTAAATAATGACAGAAGCGAGCCCCCTCATGGGCCCAAGATGGTAGCTGATGAAGGAAAAAAAAAAAAAAAATTGGAACACCAAAGTGGGGCACCACTGCTTTTGCTAGTCATCAAAAAAAGTTTTTTTAGAAATCCATAAGGGTGATAATGCAATCCCGTAACCAAATTTAAACCTCATGCAAACCCCTATTTTTCCCCCCACTACGTTTCATCAGGAGGAAAAAGTTTTTTTTTTTCCTGTGGGCCTGGGTTTCAGGGTCAGACCCAAAACCTTTTGACCTTTTTGGGTTTGTGAAGTAAAAAAATGAAATAACTCTCCCCCTAAGACCACAGCGAAGAGAAAAATTTTCTAGGGGAACTCAACCGCAGATGACTGGTTTCCAGGTTATTACTGGGGGATCAGGGAAAAAAAAAATAACTGGTTATTGATGGTAGAGCAAGCGGCTAACATGACTAAAAGGGGAAATTTTTTGTTGGGGTATGGGTCCCCGGCCCTTTTTTACAAGTAATTCCAGCTGTGATACCACCAAAACCCTGTATGATGGAAGGGAATGAATCAAACCAATCCTAATTAAAAAGTGTCCCCGCACTGGGATTCTGTTTTTCCCTGTAAAATACAGCAGATAAGAAACAAACCAGTTTCCCTAAACGGGTCACCCCTGGGAACACCCCAATATAAAAATATGACAGAGAGAGGCAAAAATTGGGAAAATCTCACTGCGGTATGGTGTACTACAATTTTAAAATAAAATAAGTATTTTTTAAAACCCTTCCCCTGAGGAGAAAATTTGGTGGTGGTTTTGGTGACGACAGGGTTTTTTGATCGCTTTACCTTTAAAAGTAACGGGACCTTTTGCTCTAGTTTTTTTATTGTTTTCCAGGTTTTTCAGTATATCCTATGTCAAGGGGGGAAAAGGGAAAACGTGGACTATCTAGTGTAATCCCACATGACTGGCATAATAAAAAACGTAGAGCTGCAGCTTGGCAGACTGAGGGGGACCCTACGTACATCGATGCTATAGGTCTACCTCGAGGGTTGCCAGATTCCTATAAATTAGCTGATCAAGTAGCTACAGGATTTGAATCAAGTATCTGTTGGTGGTGTACAATGAACAAAAACAGGATCAACTGTATCCACTACAATGTTCAATGTTGTCTTTCTCCTCTTTTTGTGATGTTATAAGTATTTTAGGTTGTTTGAACCTGACACTATTGTAATTCTTTACTATCAGGATGTCCACAAAATGCAGTTAAAAGCCTTCAGCAGATTCAAAATGCTACAGCAAGAGTTCTGATGAAAATTAAAAAGAGAGATCATATTTCTCCTATTTTAGCTTCCCTTCATTGGCTCCCTGTTAAATCCAGAATAGAATTTAAAATTCTCCTCCTCACATATAAAGCCCTTAATGATCTAGCTCCATCATACATCAGAGATCTGATTGTTCCATATGTTCCTTCGTTCTCAGACTGCAGGTTTACTGGTGGTTCCTAGAGTCTCTAGAAGTAGAATGGGAGGCAGATCCTTTAGTTATCAGGCTCCTCTCCTGTGGAACCAGCTCCCGGTTTTGGTCCGTGAGGCGGATACCCTGTCTACTTTTAAGTCTAGACTTAAAACTTTCCTTTTTGATAAAGCTTATAGTTAGAGTGGCTTAGGTTATCAGGGAGGGAGCCTTCCTCCCTCCCTGTTGGATGGAGTAAGGGGGAGTCAGGTTTAGCCTAAATCGGCTCAGTTATGGTTGAGGTGCAAACACACCCTCCATTTCTGCTACCTGTATGACCCCTTCTCTTTTCCAATGGTTATAATCAGTCTGACAGAGAGAGGTATCCCAATCCTTGTGGTTTTTAGTATAACAATGAGCATCAGTGGGACCCTTTGAGGGGTGCCTTGAAACGACATTGTTGTAAATAAGCGCCGTTTAACTAAATAATCTGAACAGAAACTTTCTGTGTAGTTATGCTGCTATAGGCTTAGGCTGCTGGAGGACATAATGACCACTTCACCCTCTTCGCTGCATTCTCACACTACTCTCCATTTTTGCATTATTTGCTGTTATTTCAGCTTTTAACTTTGTTCTCTCTCTTTTCTCTTCCTAGAAGCTACACCTGGCCTGACTCTGTGTCTACCTGTTACACCGTCCTGGAGGGGGGCATCGTCCGAGCTTCTGCTGGCAACAACTTAATGCTCACCCGCTACCGATGATCCACATGGCCCTGTCTTTCAGTGTTTAACCCTTTCTCTCTCCTAGACATGGCGATTGACTGAGATTTTACTGTAACTAACTCTATGTGCTCTCTTTCAGACTCTAACCTTGAAAACTGGCTCAGAGTTGATCTGTTCTTTCTTTCTAGGTGAAACGACTAAAGGAGCTACATCCATTAACATTTACTTTTCCTTCCCATAGAAAGTACTCCTGGATCAGTGCTTCTTTGTTCTCTTTGTGTCTCTGCTCTGTTCTCTCTAACCCCCAGTCGGTCATGGCAGATGGCCGCTCACACTGAGCCTGGTTCTGCTCACAGGTTTCTTCCTGTTAAAAGGGAGTTTTTCCTCTCCACTGTCGCTCCATGCATGCTCAGTATGAGGGATTGCTCCAAAGTCAACGCCAGTGACTGTCCACTGTCTCTACATGCTCATCCGGAAGGAGGGAATGCTGCAAGTCACTGACTGGATGCAATCTGCTGGGTTTCCTTAGACAGAAAAACTTTTATCCAATATGAATAAATAACTAACTCTAACTGCACTGTTCAATGGTTAGGACTAATTGGAATGTATGTACCTGACTTTTGTGAAGTGCCTTGAGACAACATGTGTTGTGAATTGGCGCTATATAAAAAAAACTGAATTGAATTGAACTGTGGGGGCCATTCCATCACTTCCAGTAAGTCTTGTTCTTCTTTATGCTGAAGATTTTGGCTGTATGTTTGGGTTTGCTCACTTAGCATTTTGTAAATTGATAAAAATAAACAATCATCATTTATATTTCTGAAAGCATTCTTTGTTTACAGCATTTTCTCACAGCAGCCTAGAACCTTTGCACAGTACTGTATATGCTGTATAATTCATCTGAAAAACCAATTGTTTAAAGAGGAAAAAAAAGGTAAACAAAAGTAAAAGCAGATCTGATATTAACATCCATGATGATAAGGACATAAGTAAATCAGTCTAACGACAATTAACATTTGGTATTGATATCCATGCGGAGAGATCGGATCACAATTACTCAATTCACATCCAAAAAAACATGTCCTGTGTGGTGCTGATCTGGCCATCGCATGTGGATTTGGCGGGCTGGGCTTTGCTGGGCTCTGTGGTTGCCCCAGTACAAAGCTTCTGGGCCTTGGACTGTGGTGGGGTTGGTTTGTCTGCTGGGTGGTTACTGGTGGATGGTGAGTGCTTGGGGTTGATGGTTTTCACTGTGTCCATATGTACGTATGGAAGGATGTGTGGTGTTGCTGTGGCATTGGCTTTGGGTGGCTGTTTCTTGGCTTGGCTCTATCATTATTGCCAGGCTGACCTGGATGTTGGTGGTTTCTCGCGTGGGAGGGAGTGTGGCCTTTTCCCGATGCAGGCTCTAGCCTTTCTATGGAGCTCTTCGATTTGCTAGGGCGGTGTCTTTCCCTAGGGCATGGTGGCCCGTCACAGGGGTTGCTAGGCTGCCAGGCTGGCGCTGGCTGTTTCAGTTTGTTTGTCTGTGGGGGGTATATGTGCCGCATGTCACGCTGGCTTGGGGCTTGCATTTGAGTTGGCCTGCCGTTTTGGGTCAGGTTGTGGCTTTTTTCCATCTTCGCAGCCCCATGTTGACCTGGGCCCCAATTTTATTGTATATCTTAGACATTCTCACTTATAACAGTCTAATGACATGTACTTGTAGGGTGATTGGTGGTATAGCTTTGCTTCAGTGGAGGGGCTGGATGGGCGGTGTGATGAGGCATTACAGGGTGCGGTACGGGGGGGTGGGCACACCCGGCTTGGACCACTTGGAGAGCTGGGGATTCCAGGCAGGGGATTCATGCTGGCCATGAATGTTATCCATCTTGTCTTGCCTAACATTATATATATGCATTTGTTGTTTGTCCCTGTGTTTTTTGCTTTTTTTCTCTCTTTCTGCCAGTGTAGAAGCAGAATTCTAGGATGTTATTTTCTTAACCTTCCTGGAGCACCTTTGGACCTATTACTGGCTAACCTTATTCAGGTTAAAGTTAACCTGAATAAATGGACAATTATATGTAATCCTACCGTATCGCTGGAGAGTGTGATTGAGAATAAATAAGCTTTTAAATATTGCATGCAGCTTGCATTTGAAAGTGTATTTCTCTTCAGCTGTACCTGGAATCACGAATTAATGCTAGCTGAATTATAAATACACTTTTAAAAAACACATAGCACATTTCTTCATCATAAATGAATATTTAAAAGCTTATTTATTCTCAATGAATAAATAAGGAGAAATGCATACGGTAAAGGAAAAAGACGAGACGAGGAAATGTAAAAAGAACAAAGGCATGTCTAAGGAAAAGGAAAAAGAAAATATATATATTTCTGCTTTTATTTTTAATTAAGTCAGGATCGGTCCTCCATAGAAAAGCACCTGGCTAAGCAGAAAGTAAACAACACAAAAGCCTAACAGAGACAGATCCTGACAGAATTGCTCAAATTGAAACAATGCTCAACACTACTTATAACCCTACTCCTTAGTCCCAACATTTGGAGAACACAGGAGATCGTTGTCACATGTATGCCACACGTATTGCATGTCAGTGTAAGGTGATGACAACATTAAGCAGGTTACTGTCCAGGTAAACTTTGCTGTTAATAAAGAGGTAATGTTAATTTTTATTTTGTGTTATTCTGGTTAATTCCTCTTTAAAGATTATGTGTTTGTTTGGTTTGTTGGTCTCTGTTTTCATGTTTGGTAAACTGGTAAGTGACTCTGGCATATTGCCGCATATAAAGTAAAGTTATGAATCGTAAACGTCATGACTTGGCCTAAATCCGTTATCAACCAAGTAATTATTGTCACTCTTAAGTTAAAACCTGATGAATAGCACTGGGAATGATGCACCAAGGCCCAAATGCTTGAAGCAAGCAATGGCAGCTGTGGCAGTGTGTGTGATAGTGGTTTTGGTATAGGAGACAAACAAACTGCGGTCTGCGGTTTGCAAACAGAGCACACAAAGGGTTGTTTGTTCTTATGTTTGTCTTTTCCTTGTATGGGAAATAGCATTTGGAGCTTCTGTTGTTATATTCTAAGTTTGAGCATGAAGCCAGCTGCATTGTTTAGTTGTCTGATCCTAGTATCAGTCTCTCCAGCATTTGCCACACTGAAAGAGGTCTAGAAGATTCTTTAAGCAGACAGAGACAAATTGGATCTAAAACAGAATAGTGTAATTTTTATATGTGGCAGAGTTAAAAGGGAATGGGTGGGAATCTGAATATTTAACTGAACTGAATATTAACTAACCAAAAACAATCCACTAAGCATTCTGCCCTACCAATCCAAACCAGACCTGATCAACCTGGTCCAATTCGTTTGCAAATGTTTCGTCTTGCACTGTACGTTTATATACACTGCTCAAAAAAATAAAGAGAACACTTAAACAACACAACATAACTCCAAGTAAATCAAACTTCTGTGAAATCAAACTGTCCACTTAGGAAGCAACACTGATTGACAACCAATTTCACATGTTGTTGTGCAAATGGAAAAGACAACAGGGGGAAATCTTTGGTGATTAGCAAGACACACTCAATAAAGGAGTGGTTCTGCAGGTGGGGACCACAGACCACTTCTCAGTACCTATGCTTTCTGGCTGATGTTTTGGTCACTTTTGAATGTTGGTGGTGCTTTCACACTCATGGTAGCATGAGACGGACTCTACAACCCACACAAGTGGCTCAGGTAGTCCAGCTCACCAAGGATGGCTCATCAATGCGAGCTGTGGCAAGAAGGTTCGCTGTGAGATGAGATCCTCAGACCCCTTGTGAGACCATATGCTGGTGCGGTTGGCCCTGGATTCCTCCTAATGCAGGACAATGCTAGACCTCGTGTGGCTGGAGTGTGTCAGCAGTTCCTGCAAGATGAATCCGACCTGAATCCGATTGAGCACATCTGGGACATCATGTCTCGCTCCATCCACCAACGTCACGTTGCACCACAGACTGTCCAGGAGTTGGCGGATGCTTTAGTCCAGGTCTGGGAGGAGATCCCATAGGAGACCATCCGCTGTCTCATCAGGAGCATGCCCAGGCATTGTAGGGAGGTCATACAGGCACGTGGAGGCCACACACAATACTGAGCCTCATTGTGACTTGTTTTAAGGACATTACATCAAAGTTGGATCAGCCTGTAGTGTGTTTTTCCACTTTAATTTTATGTGTGACTCCCAATCCAGGCCTCCAATGGTTAATAGATTTGATTTCCATTGATGATTTTTGAGTGATTTTGTTGTCAGCACATTCAACTTTGACCAGAACAATTCCTGTCTTCCTGCTTTTTTTGCTTTTTTTCTCTCTCCCTTTCAGCTGGGTAAATAGGCTCAAACTTAACTCATCAAGTCTTGGTAATAGCTGAGTTCTGAATCCAAAGCGAGGCATTGCATAGTCATCCAACAAGCTTGACCAAAGCTGGGAATCTTCTAGCCTCTGAGAGAACTTCACAGCCAGAAACAAATGTCACTTTTTCACGGGTCCAACTTTGGCCGGCTCCACTCCACTCAACCCATTTTGCAACCGTTTCTATTACTGGCTTTTCTGGCTCTGTACTGGCTTAGTGGGTCCCTGCTTGTCAGTAAGTCCCATTAGGGTTTCGTGCGGAGTAGATCGAGGTAGAGCGGAGTGCAGTGCTGTAACCGTGAATGTTTAAGAGGCAAAAGGCTCCGCTGATTAATCTGAATGTAGGAGTCAGATTCAAGAAAATCCAGTTTGGATCTGTGACTGAATAAACAGCTCGACTTGATTATTGATTAATAATCTTGACTATTGACTCCAAAGTAATGCACTCCGTGTGAGAAACTGAAGGATCAAAAGGCTTTCCTTCTTTGAATTACTTTTTATTCTCTTTCAGACATTCAAAGCAAAATGATTATGTTGCTTAAGTCACAATGATGCTCTGTCTTCTCAAACCACGAGTCATTTGCTGATTGGTGCTCCACACCCCATTACCCTACTGATGTGTAGTGCTGCCTTTTAGTCAAGAGAGGATAGGTGCCAAGGTGGCAGCATAAATCTCCTGCCTGGAATCCTCATCTCTCCAAGTGGCCCAAGCCATGTTCCACCAGAACCCACACCACCACAGCAGAGACCATGGCTGAACATGACCCAGAGTTCCCAGGCAATGGCAGAGAGCACCCCCACATGTCAGAGACCATCCCGCTGGGACATGTCCAGGAGGATTTAGGGAATTTCCAGAGTAGCTAGAGCAACAGGAACGAGAAGGCCCAAGGAGATGCTACCTGCCTCTAAATCCTTTCTCGTCCGCCCAACTTGAAGCGCTGACCAGTACTAAATATTTATTCTTCCAGTTCTTAAGTATTGCTTTCTTTACAATGCTTTAAATTGCAAAAAGCTTGTGATATTTACAGGTACATCTCATAAAATTAGAATATCGAGAATATTTTTTGTAACTGATTTCAGAAAATATGACTCATGAATTATATAGATTCTTTACACATAAAGTGAAACATTGTAGGCCTTCTTTTCTTGTAATTTTGATGATTTGGCTTACAGATAATAATAAACCCAAAATTCAATGTGTCAGAGAATTAGAATTTTACATAACGCCAACTTGAAAATAGGTATTTTTAAAGTTGTGCAATGGCTGTAATCTGGCCTACACAGTCATGGGGAAGACTGCTGTCCGGACACATGTCCAGAAGACAGTCATTGACACCCTTCAGAAGGAGGGTGAGCCATAAAAGGTCATTGCTAAAGAAACTGGTTGTTCAGAGTGCTATATCCAAGCAGCATCATAAAAGGTTGAGTGGAAGGAAAAAGTATGGTAGGAAAAGCTTCACCAGTTACAGGGATACCCAGAGCCTTTATAGGATTATCAAGCAAAATCCATTTAACAATTTGTTTGTTTGTGAGATTGGGGGCTGCCTGTCATTGGTGCGTGCTGCAGGCCAAGAACCTCTTGCCAGGTGAGTTTGTCCTGTCTTGTTGTAGAGTCGGGGTGTCTGTTGTGAGTACGGTGCTCGGTGGTGTCTACTCGGTGGTGCTCTGTGTGGTGGAGGGCAGGATGCGGCGGGGGTGCTTTGAGCAGGACTGTGTGTGGAGCTTGCGGGTGTGGATGTGTCTTCATCAGCTTTTCGGGGGTGGAGCCAATCTGTGCAGGTGTGCCCCTGTGGGGAGGGGATTCATGGCTTTTGAGTTTGGGGCATGTGTTCAAAACCTGTGTCCTGGTTGGGGGTGGCCCTGTGGGGAAATTCATGTTGGGGTTCATGGCGGGTGGGGGGCTCATGGGGTTGAGATTGGAATTTATTTGGGGGTTGGGACTGTGTCATCTTGGGACGGCTCTGGTTGGCGGGCTCGTTTAGACCAGGTATTCCCCTTTTTTGCTGATGGCACCCTCTCCGGATGGGGGTCGTTGGGGGCTGGGGTCGTTCTGGTTTGGGTGGTTTCGGCACCAGTCTGGGCTGGTGCTGGGGTGGTCTGTCTGTCTCCACAGAAATGGGACCACCTCCTGGGCTGGTATGTATGGGGAGTGTGAGTGAGTACAACATCCATTGTTCTGTGTCTTAACATTGGGTGTGTGGGTGTGAGGCATGAAGTTGAGAGTGTTTGATTGTGACTGTGTGTGTGAGTGTGTGTGTCAGGTTGGGTGTTGGGCTGCTCCCTCTCGTGGATCAGTTTAGGCCCCCCATCAAATGTGGGGCCTATTTTCTCCCCGCTACACTCCCTGGCAGTGTCTGAGGTCTCTGCCCCCTGGTGTATTGGGGGTTTTCAGTGTCCGGGGCTGGGTGCTTTGGTGTGTGCCGACTCACTCCCGGGGGCTGCTTGCCACGGCCTGGGCCCCTTGGTTCTGTCTGGCCTCTGCTTGGGGGGGGGATGTGCCCCGGGGTCTCGGATCTCTGAGTCTATGGCTGGATCTGCTCCAGCATAGACGGCCTGTGTGCTCATAGCTGCAGCTCCCTGGGGCTTCCGCACTATATATTTCCTCTGCTCTTCTTTGGGGGGAGTTTACAGTAGTCAAGGTGGTGGTTCTGCAGGGGCTCCTCTCTGTCTTTCTTGCTTTTTTTTGTCTCTCCTTTTCATTTCCGTCTCCGTGTCCATTGCAACCAATAAAGTTGATATATTATATATATATATATATATATATATATATATATATATATATATTTTTTTTTTTTTTTTTTTATCTCCATATGTCCAGCGGAGCATTATGGCGTTAGCCTTAATGCTTCACTTGTGAAAGTAAATCTGTTGGCCCTCTTCTTGGCACTCAGTGTCAGGCCACGGAGCTGAGTGCAGGTTTGTTGTGCTGTCTGAGTGTTGTCTCACTATGCCTCCAACAGGGTGTGACAGGCAGGTGCAGCCGTACAACTGTTTCGCATCAGGAGCAATCACAGAGGAGCTTCTTATGCAGCTGAGACCTTGGAGGAGGCGTTGGATTGTTTACTCAGCCGAGTGGTAATCAGACCAACAAACTCTGCTCTGTGTTTGCCTTTGTGCTTACCTGCCGTTTGTTAAACCCAGCTCTGTTCCTTCTTAAAGGTTGCTGTCAGCGGAACCCTACTCTGGATAAGTCCTCCGTGGTTCTGGCTCTAGCCCTGTTGGCTGTCAGCAAAACCAACTTCCTGGAAAACCCGTTGTGGCTCAGTCTCTTCCCAAGTGATAAATTCTTCAATGAATTTACCTCAGCCTGAGGACTGCTCAGGATCCATAGGATCAGATTGTAAAATCACTCCTCGCTTCACCTGCCCTGCCTATCCACCCTCCAACACCAATCACCATCTGGAGGAGCCCGCTTGCACAGCAAGCTCGCAGGTCAGGCTCAGTCTCCGTGGCTTCTCCCCAGAACCAACATACTCATCCACAAGTAAGCCCTGCATATAAACCTCATTTCAATAAACTTGTTTAAACCTTTCCTATCTCTCTGGTGTGCTGCTCTAGAGTCTCCTGGTTCAGAACTCATCATGACACACAGACAACAATTCTAAATGCTACTCTGCCAGACATGAAACTTGTAGGGGAATGTCCACAGTCAACGCAGGCATCTACCAGGATATTTTAGAGCACTTCATGCTTCCTTTTGCTGACAAGTTTTATGGAGATGCTGATTTCTTTTTTCAGCAGGACTTGACACCTGCCCACCCTGCCAAAGGTACCAAAAGCCGCTTCAATGATCATGATGTACAAACTGTGCTTGACTGGCCAGCAAACTCACCTGAACCCTATATGAAATCAATGTGGTGTTGATGAGAGACAGCTGTGTTTTCTGTTCATTTCTGTTTAAAATGCAATTTTTATTGATCCTATGTAATTTTCAAATTTTCTGAATTTTGGGTTTTTTTGTATTCTCTGTAAGCCATAATCATCAAAATTACAAGAAAAAAAAGGCTGGAAATATTTCACTGTGTAATGAATCTTTTATGTTTCACTTTCTGAAATGAGTGACCACAAATGTTAAAAGTATTCACGTTATTCAAATTTTTGAAAATGCACCCCTTATTTTTCCTTATCTACTTTTGTTACCAAGGAGGCAGACTGATGGGTAGATTGGAATGGTGTACTCTAGGCATGCTGACAAGTCTTTACATAATCTCATCGAAAAGTCATAGACAGTCAAGCAGTCCTAAAGTGCATTTAGATGGTTATCAGGTAAATCTCCCAAGCAGTTCGGACATGTTAGTTTTTTAAAAACCCATACGGAACATTCTTTTTCCTGTATAGTGTGTTCTGTAGGGGGTTTTATAGCTGCAGATTCATATTTTGGGTCTGTATTTTAAAAGGCGTTTATGCACATTTTACTCCTATAGCTCATATTTCTCCCAGTAGATAGATCAATGCCCCATTTAACGATTGTTAAATCTACTTCTGAGAGAGTTATATACATTTTTAGAAGTTACTTGGGGAGTTATTTTATTCTTTTCTATTTCTAATTTGAAAGAAATCTCTTTTTATCAATGAACCTACTTAAACATTAAATGATATGAAATATTTTCTATGTTACATACATATTTATTTACCTAAATTGGTAAAATGTTTAAGGAAACCAATTTGATTGCATGTAGTCAACACCTTTTTAACAGCACTTCTTAAACCTTAGACTGATCCAGGAGAAGGTTCCAGTGTCGTGGAAGACATCATGCCTAATTCCAATAGCAAAGAAAGCTCCTTCCTTGGTCCTCAGTGACTATAGACCTGACATCCCACATCATGAAGGTCCAAGAGAGACTCCTATTGGCCCATCGGAGTAAGCATACAAACAGATATCAGGGCCCCCTGCAGCTTGCTTATCACCATGGGGTTGAAGATGCCATCATACCCGCTCTTACAAAGCCAGTGTCATCTGGACAAAGCAGGCAGCACTGTCATTTTCAGAAATATTCAAATGACTCTGCAGTTGACAAGTGCATCACAGATGTGTGATGGAATTTTCTTATCAAAGTGAGCGAGAAATCAGCTCAGTAATAGACAAAGGCCAGACTTTATCTTTAAGAGGTTTATTCAAAGGCATACAGTGTTTGAAGACCCTGTCACTGAGCTTAGTCGGTGAAGCAGAGCCCCAATCAACATTTACACACAGTATTTAAACAGTATGTGGGTGTTCTCAACTTAACCTCAACTTAAAAGAGTTTGTGCTTTATGGCCCTAGACCCTCCTCGGGTCAGAGGTAACAAAGTCATTAATGAGCGGACCATCTGCTCTTCCTGAGACACAACCCTCCTGGATGTGTTTTAACCATTAAACTTCTGATAATGGTTTTACAGACCAACTCCTCTAGGGTAACAAAACACAGAGGTCAGAGGAGAGAGGTAAATGGAAGTTCAGAGCATTAAAAGGAATTTTCCCACAACACTCCTTTCTTCTGATTACAAGATAATCACAACTAAAAGGAAAATTCTTCAAAACCATCACCTAAGATTATAATCAAAGTAAAACCAAAAAAGGAATATACAACACTTTAAAATAAACATCAAAATCAATAAGAAAAATAAAATTACTCCAATCTTTATTACCCGGGATGTCCAACCAACAGTAATGAACCAGGACCAATTAGCAGGCAGATACAGATATGATCTATTTCCACATATCCAAACCATGTTGTTAGGACACAAGTACCCATCTCTACTAGGAAAAGTAACAAGAACCCCGGTTAATGTACCTGCCTGGCCATACAATTTACTTCCATTCGGTAAGCCTGTAAGATTAAGAGTTAACACAAAGGCTCTGGAACCGAAGATCCTGAAATGGTATAAGAATCGGTTCTGATAGGACATGGCTCAAATTTATGTCTGTTGGTTAAAGCACATGAAACAAGTATAATAGTTTTGCAACCCTCTGTCTTTTCAAGGAAATAAGGAGTGTTTTCCTCCTGTGCTATACAAATATCTCTACCTATATCTGGATATCTTATTGAGTCCTATTACCCCAAAATCTATAAAGAGTTCCTGTAGTAGCACATATTAAATTAGGCTCACTAGAAAATCTACTAACATTTCTGCTTTCCCTTACAATGTAATTCCTCACCCAAGGAAAAATAACCTCCACCAGCTGTTTATATTGCCTATCTGGAAAAAAAAATAGCCAGAGTATAAGCAGTATCAATAGGAAAAGGTACCAAAAATGGTTGATCATTAATAGCACGTGGAATCAAACAACAAACATAATTGTCATTCCTCATCTTCCTCACAGTTGGATGCATCAAGTGATTAATCTCTCTTCGAATCAGCTGATGAGTATTATTAGCATAATTACTCAGATTAGTCACATATTGTCTTTGCAGTACCTTTTCCCAAATAAACACAGGAGGAATAAAAACTTGCAATACCAATCATCAGTATCAGAACAGATCATCTTCCATATAGCTGCATCGTGACCTTGTAGTGGAATGTCCTTTCTTCTGGTACTGAAGGCAAACTGTTTTTTTTTTCAAAGAAAACAAATCATAAACAAAATTTTAAAATCCTGCTGCCTCTCCCAGAGTGGCTTCTGTGCTTCAAGCTGCCCTGTTACCAAGATAGTACAGGTGGGCGGTCGTAGGAAGCTCCTCCAGGTAGTAGGTTCAGAACCAGGATGCTGCTCAGGTGGTGTTCCCATGAACACCTTGCAGTGTAGCATAGACCCAGGTGTCACGTTCTGCTACCTTGACAACGATGTAGGATCTGATATGGGCCATTCCGGCATCTGGACTTCAACTGTGTTCTCCTGGAACCAAGAAGATGACTTTGGAAGTGGCTGTTTTCAGCAATGCAGCTTTCGCAATCTGTGAAACTTGAGAAAGCACAGTGGACAGGTTTTGACAGTAAAACAACATCCTCTCTTCACACAAAGATGTGGAAGGTAGAAATCTTAGCAATATCCCCATGCCCAAACTAGGAGACCTGTCAAACAGCACTTCAAAAGTCTCAATTGTAAATGAAAACAATAAGCAGAGCCTTCACAACCCTTGGCTAATTTTTTAATTTCAAAGTCCCATTCTCAAGCCTAGGTGCTTAATTACATGAACTTCATCAAAACATCCAGCAAAATCAAAAGTAATAAATCTTCTCACTCCACCTAGTATACTAGCAGTGACCATCAGCTAAATATTCTGAATATAAAAAAATGTGACATATGATGTTTGAGGAAGGCCTGATTGCAGATCATTATTTCCATAGTTTTAGAATACCCAAAGAAACTTTTAAAAATGGTCTAATCGCATACTTTCAGACAGGTTTTCAGAATGTGATCCTAGGGAGCTATGCACCATTTATATAAACAAACCACAACGTCTCTTTCGCATTGTCACTAAGTCCTCACTGGAGGTATGAGCTACCCTTTTTCCATGAGTGCTAAAACTTTTGTAATTCCATGTTACTTTATTCTTTATTCTGACATTCCCCTCTTCTGGCGCAGGGTCCAACCCATGCGACAATCCAGCAAAAAGTAAAAAAAAATAACTTCTAGTAACAAGGATCACATTACATAAAACCACATAAATGAATTCTGACATAACTATGTGTCACCAAGAAATTACCAAAAGCAACATAAAGAAAATCCAGATGTTTTTTAACCGCAATTCAGTTCCATAAACAACAAAACGCAAACTTCAGTTGTTGTGCAATTCATCAATGTTCTCACTTAGAACACCGTTACCTGGAATATTTCTCTCTAACGTGCACTAACTTCCCAACAAAATTGAGGAACTACAACTGCTGTTGGGGAAAAACAGGGACTTTTACTCATCGGCAGTTTTGTGCTTCACGGAGACGTGGCTGTGTGAAGTAATACCGGACTCTGCGCTGCAGCTGGCAGGATTCCAGCTCTACAGAGCAGACAGAGACACGGATCTCTCCGGCAAAGCGAAAGTTGGAGGAATCTGTTTCTACCTCAACAGTGGGTGGTGCAACGACGTGACAGTGATTCAGCAGCACTGTTCTCCAGACCTGGAATCCTTCATCATAAACTGTAAGCCTTTCTTTTCCCCCGTGAGTTCACTTCGTTCATCCTGGTCGGTGTTTACATCCCACCGCAAGCTAACGTGCAGGTCGCACAGCGCGTGCTCGCCGACCAGATACTGAGTGTGGATCAGACCAACCCGGACTCCTTAGTTATCGTCGCTGGCAACTTCAACAAAGGTAATCTCACCCACGAACTCCCCAAATATAGACAGTTTATTAAATGTCCGACCAGAGAGGACAACATTCTGGATCACTGTTACACCACCATCAAAGACGCTTATCACGCCGTCCCACGTGCTGCACTGGGCCAATCCGACCACATCACGCTCCACCTGATTCCTGCATACAGGCAGAAACTAAAGCTCTCCAAACCTGTTGTGAGGACGTCAAGGAAGCGGAGCAGTGAGGCTGTGGAGAATCTCCGGGCGTGTTTAGGCTGTACAGACTGGGATGTGTTCAGGACTACTACCAACAGTCTGGACGAGTACACAGAGGCTGTGACTTCCTATATCAGCTTCTGTGAGGACAGCTGTGTACCATCATGCACCAGGGTGAGTTACAACAACGACAAACCCTGGTTCACAGCCAAACTCAGAAGGTTAAGACTGGATAAAGAAGAGTTCTTCAGGAGTGGGGACAAAGACATATACAGAGAGGCGAAGTACAAGTTTGGCAAGGCAGTGAAAGAGGCCAAACGACTGTACTCTGAGAAAGCTCCAAAACCAGTTCTCAGCCAACGACTCTGCATCTGTCTGGAAAGGGCTCAGGCGGATCACCAACTACAAGCCGAAAGCCCCCCACTCCATCAACGACCGACGCCTCGCCAACGACCTGAACGAGTTCTACTGCTGCTTTGAAAGACAAAGGGACAGTCCTGCAACCATCCCCCATGACACCCCCCAACAGCTGCAGCCACAATCCACCACCCCCACCGCCCCAACCTCAAGAGGGGCCTTGGCACCTCCAACCCCCACCCTGAAGTTCCCCCCCACCAGCCCCCTACCATCCAGGCTCTTTCCATCCAGGAGAGGCACGTCAACAAACTATTCAGGAGAAAGAACCCCCGGAAAGCTGCTGGACCAGATTCTGTCTCACCAGCCAGCCTGAAGCACTGCACTGATCAGCTGTCTCCAGTCTTCACAGACATTTTTAACACCTCACTGGAGACATGTCATGTGCCAGCCTGCTTCAAGTCCTCCACCACCGTCCCTGTTCCCAAGAAGCCAAGGACCACAGGGCTTAATGACTTCAGACCCGTCGCCCTGACCTCTGTGGTGATGAAGTCCTTTGAGCGCCTTGTGCTCTCACACCTAAAAGACATCACCGATCCCTTCCTGGACCCCCTGCAGTTTGCCTACAGAGCCAACAGGTCTGTAGATGATGCAGTCAACCTAGCCCTTCACTCCATCCTCCGGCACCTGGACTCCACAGGAACCTACGCCAGGATCCTGTTTGTGGATTTCAGCTCTGCCTTCAACACCATCATCCCAGCTCTGCTCCAGGAGAAGCTCTCCCAGCTGAGTGTGCCCGACTCCACCTGCAGGTGGGTCACTGACTTCCTGTCTGACAGGAAGCAGCGCGTGAGGCTGGGGAAGCACGTCTCTGACTCCCTGACCATCAGCACCGGTTCCCCCCAAGGCTGTGGCTCTTCTCCCTGTACACCAACAGCTGCACCTCCAGTCACTAGTCTGTCAAGCTTCTGAAGTTTGTGGACGACACCACCCTGATCGAACTCATCTGTGATGTTGACAAGTCCGCGTACAGATGGGAGGTGGACCATCTGTTGGACTGGTGCAGCCAGAACAACTTTGAGCTCAACACTCTAAAGACAGCGGAGATGGTTGTGGACTTCAGGCAGAACCCAGCCCCACCTGCCCCCATCACCCTCTGTGACCCCACAACTGACACTGTGGAATCTTTCCGCTTCCTGGGAACCATCATCTCCCGGGACCTCAAGTGGGAGCCAAACATCAGCTCCCTCATCAAGACAGCCCAGCAGAGGATGTTCTTCCTGCGGCAGCTGAAGAAATTCAACCTGCCAAAGACTATGATGGTGCACTTCTACACAGCCATCATTGAGTCCATCCTCACCTCCTCCATCACCATCTGGTACGCCGCTGCTACAGCCAAGGATAAGGGCAGGTTGCAGCGTGTCATTCGGTCTGCTGAGAAGGTGATTGGCTGCAGTCTACTGCCGCTCCAGGAACTGTACACCTCCAGGACCCTGAAGCGGGCAGGGAAGATTCTGGCTGATCCCTCCCACCCCGGTCACAGACTCTTTGAGACTCTCCCCTCTGGTAGGAGGCTGCGGTCCTTCAGGACCAAAACCTCACACCACAAGAACAGTTTTTTCCCATCTGCCACCAGCCTTGTTAACAAAGCCCGGAAACTACCCTGACACTCTCCCTTCCCCCACACCCCCCCTTTTTTTTTGCTGACAGGACACTTGTAAATTACAACTCTATGCGTTACATTAACGCTCAGCTTGGACTTCGCTGAGCCTTAATTGCATACTTGCTGTACTTGCACTGGCATACTTGCACTCTGATCACCTGCACTGTTGTACCGCTTTTTACCCTCACTCACTTAAAACTTTGCACATATATTCATATTATATTGTAGATATGTTTATACTGTTTAATTTGAGTATTGTATTGCACCGCCTACGCCAAAACAAATTCCTTGTATGTCCAAAAAGTACTTGGCAATAAAGCTTTTCTGATTCTGATTCTAAAACAAAAAGTGGCACAGCCAAAAACATATCTGAAAACAGGATCTGCCACTGAAATGACAAGTTTATGCAGGCTAGTGACACTTTCAACGTGTCCCAGTTAATAAACGGAGTTATTATGATATATATTAACCTGGCTTATCCCCATGATCTTTATTAATATATGAGCCACTGCATTTTATAAACATCTTACTTTTGTGTTGGAAGTTAATAAATGCATCCTCTATATCCACATTCAGTAGAGTAGGTAATTTAATATGAAATCTTTTGGATATAAAAAAGTAATAATTAATCAGCTGGTAACAGAGATCCTGTATAGTATTTCATTAAACTTACTAATTGTATGTTTCAGCCTCATCTAACATACACTGTAATGACTGAAGACCTGAAGTGGACCGCCACCAGGTTCACCCATTTTGAGATTGGGAATGAACCAATGAATCAAAAGGTGAGCTTCTTGCAGTCCAACCTGAGAGGGATGTACCTAGTGGATAGCCATACCCTGTGCCTGGCTCCGTATGTGGAGCAGAAGAATGGTGGCAATGGGCCATCCTAAACTAGATGCCTGAGGTTGCAAAAAGATTCTTTCTGGCTTTTCTCCAGATGCATTGACAAAAAAAAGCTTCTGCATGGGCAGATGGTTCGTTGGATTCCTTCTCCTGAATGGTGAACACCTGTGATTGGAATCCATAAACAGTGTAAAATGGGGCCATTAGTCTATGGGTGTAAACCAGAAGACAGGCCCACCAGGATTCCTAATTAGGTGGCATAACTACTTCTAAAACTGCGAAAAGGCATCTCTGCTCCATCCAACCAGTGTCTAAATTCCTCTAAAGCTAATTTGACATCCTAAAAGCCCATGGTCCCCTGCATCACAATTTCTGACTGTAGTAGACACACTTCTTAAAAAGTTTGTCCCATGGATAAACCTTATTGTCATACCTTTTACTGAGCGCAGCACCAACTCCAATATCTGATGCATTCACTTCCACAATGAACTGTCGAGTGACGCCAGGTATAATGGAAAACCAGTGCAGACATGAATGAATTCAATTCAATTCAATCTCTTGAATTCATGAATGCCATGACCTGATTGCTCATTCCAAATGAACTTGATCTTGGAGGACATGAGAATGTGAAGGGAGCAGCAGCCTAGCTATAGCTTCTGATGAACCCCCTGTTAAAGTGAATCTGCGAATACAAAAAATTGTTGTAGCTGCCTTCTGACCTTGGGTTCTGGCCAGTTAGCCACTGCTGAAACCTTCTCGGGATCCATGGAGATCTGATCGGGGAAAATAAAAAACCCAAGAGAGAGGTAGTGGAATAGTGGAACACTTTTCTGCCTAATCAAACAAGTTATTCTGCAAGAGCCAAAGGATCACTGATCTGACATGTTTCTTGCCAATTTCAAGATCTTTGTAAATAATTAAAAAAAAAACATTCTTTTTCCCAACAAAAGAGAAGCCTGCTTTGGCATTTACTGAAGATGGAGGGATAATTCTGACTCTTAATGCATCATCGAGATATTTCTGGATGGCCAAGCATTCTGGTGCAAACATGGCAAAAAGTCTCTTAGGTGGAGAAGTTCCAGGCAAAAGGTCTTTCACATAATCGCATGGGTGATGTGGAGGTAGAGAAGTGGCTTTGTGCATGTTGAAGACATTTTTAAGATGGTAAATGGCCTGCACTTGTATGGCACTTTATCAAGTCAGAGGATTCCAAAGTGCTTTACACTATATTCAGTCATTCAGCCATTCATAAATACATTCACACACACTGAAAGTGGTAGGCTACATTGTAGCCTCAGCTGCCCTGGACCATCAGCAGGCAAGTGGATAAGCAATGTTTTGACCAACTGAATATTTCCCCTGTGCGCCAGTCGATATGGGGTTTGTGAGCTTTGAGCCATAAGGCCCCCAAATTAACTGGAAACTCTAGGGAGTGGATGATAAGAAACCCGACCCTCTCTACATGGTTTTCACTGGGTCTCATTATGACTGGTTGGGTCTCCTAAACAATATGACCGTCAATGGAAAGAACCTTCTGGACCTTAGGTGTAGGAAAAAAACGATTTCCGTGAAACTTAAAAAAATTATGGTCGATAAATTCAGTGCATTTGTATTTGATGTTTTGGTAAACTAACAGCAACTTTCTGTGGAAAAACATTGCCACATGAATGAGCTGAGTCTGTTACCACGCACAGCAACTGGCTACAACAGGCTGCAGGGTGGTTCTCGCAGCATGAAGTCACAACTGACAATGTTTTTGTTCATTCTGATGATGTTGTAACTTTTTTAAAAGATTTTTTGGTAGAAAGGAACAAAGCATATACTGTATACAGAAAAAAATGATAATTTTGTGCAATAAACAAAAACAACTACTGTCAAAATTAAATTGGTGCTGTAGGGTTGAAGCTTTTTAATAGGAGATATAACTTTGAGGACGGTCAGTTTTTTGTTTTTTTTTTACCTTATGAAAAAACAGAAACATAATGGAACAAAAGCAGAAGAAAAATATAATAGCTTACACTTTAGATCTTAGACTACAATGTGTGCCCCTATCTGGCCCCCCCAAGAAAAAAAATCTAGACACACCTCTGGCCTCAGGATCCTTGTGGACTGGTGATACTGGGCTCTCAGACTACTTATTTTTTGTCTCTTACTTCAGATTTGACTGGATGTGCATGTTCAAAACCTTTATGTTTTGTCTCATTGTGACGTTTCACAATGGCACTATTAATAATTGAATCATTCAGTGCCTTCCAGTGGGAAGTATGAACAAAAAATAAATCTTTCTATTCCAGATTAAAGGTATTATTTTCTCTGTCCACCTTTCTTTCTTTAGAAAGCACCATTTCTTCTATCTCTCTAGCACAGTTGTGTATGTTTCCCCCTTTCTCTGGCACAGTCGCTGTGTCGGGTGTGGCCTTTCATTGTCTCACTCATCTTTTTCTCTATTGTATATGGCGCAGCTGTCTGTATCTCTTTAACTTTGTTTTACCCACACATGATGCTCTCCTTTTCTTTATCTTGCCTTTCGTGTGTCACTTTTCCTTCTCTTCATGTGACTTCACTGCACTTGCTGTAGTCGCAATATTTATCGGCAGGAATGCACAGGCTTGTTTGGCTGAGAGGTATCATGTGAGGTGGCTTAACTGCCATGCAATTGGTCTGTGCCTTTCCTTATACACTAAAACACTACTGTAAAGTCTACAAAAGTCACACAGATTAAAATAAAGACACCCGTCAAGTTTTAAATATTACCCCTCTGCTTTGTCTGTAGGGTTTTGTCTGTAGGTACGGGTCTGAACGGGGAAGTTTCCACCAATTAATGGCCTTTCTGTGGCACCCCTTCGGCTTGCTGGGCCGCCGTCTGGCCCTGGTGGTTTCGGTTTGTTTTCCCATGGGGGGGGCGTGTACCTATGCTGGCTTGGAGCTTGCAATTGGTTGGGCTTTCCATTTTGGGTCGGGTGTGGCTAATTGCCAGCCTCTGTGTTGTTGTGGGATGTGTTTTGTTGTCCCGCTGGCCTGGTTGTGGCTGCGGTCCAGTACCCAGCTGGGGTTGCAACGGGGACCGGGCACTCTGTTGGCTCTGCCCCATGGGTTTGGGGGTGGCTGGGCATGTTGGTCATGTGCCCTCCTTTATCTGGCGTATTCTTGTTGCACTGGGCCGGCTGGGCTGCTCTTTTTTTGGGAGTGGGACCGCACTCTTGGTCCTCGCTACGCGTGTTTCTGGCTGGCTCCTCTTCGTTGGGAGTCAGTGGCTTCTTCGGGCGAGGGACTGGGTGTCGGGGCTGGGAATCAGGGTTTAAGGGGTTTGGCCGGTTACGGGGAGGGGAGGCTGGGAGTTTTGGTCCAGGTTTTTGGTCTGTTCTTGCGGCCTGCTGCCTGTCCCTAGCCTTGGGCCCAGTGGATGCGCCTATGCTTCTCTCCTTTGTTGGAAATCGGAGAACAGGGTGCCTATTGGGGTTAGCGGGGGAGCCTGGCTCCCTGGGAGAGCATTTTGCCCCCCAGTTCTTCCCTCCCCATCCCCAGACACCTCCCTCTGCCCACTCCATCACACTACCACTCACGTAGGGCCTTGGGGTGCGGGTGCGTCATTGGAGTGTCGCAAGGGTTTTCCATCTTCGCGGTCCCATGGCAGCCTGGGCCCCAATTTTATTGTACAACTTAGACACTCACTTATAATATTTTCATGACATTCGCATGTAGGGCCTTGGGGGTGCGTGCTCCATGCCATCAAGAGGGAGTGTACTTTATTAACCTCACCTCTGGTGCCTGCGCCCACCTCTATGGGGTTAATTTGCATGTAAACATTGAGGGTTCATTGGGGGTTGGGAGGCTCACGGGGTTGAAATTGGAATTCATTGGGGAGTATAGAGGGAGTATACACTTGCTTATGCATATTTTTATGGAGAAACCTTGTATACACAAGCGTGCTCACACTCAAATCCACAGGTGTTTAGATTCAGGTGTTAACAGATACACAAATGTTCTATATTGAGCCGCAGTTACCACTAAATACATCTTGCATTCATAAGTACCATGCCCTTTTTGGTGACAATGCTGTTATTATATATGTCTCTGCAGGTGTAGAAGCAAGCGGGGTGTTATCTTGTAATCTCTTGATCCTTCTTTCTCTCCTCCATTCTTTTCTCCTTCTCTCCCTTTTTCCTTTTTGGCCCACCTCTCTCTCTTTCGTGCTTCAATTGAAATAATCCCAAGGCAGTTTCTAGTAAAGTTTCTTTCAAAAATATCAAGCAGAACATTAAAGCGTTAGCCGTAATGCTCCACTTGTGAAAGTAAATCTGTTGGGCTTCTTCTTGGCACTCAGACAACAATTCTGAGCACCACTCTGCCGGAAAGGACATGGTTATTAAAAAAAAAAAAAGAACTTCTAGGAACCACCAGTAAACTTGCAGTCTGACAAAGTGCTCTGTTAGGAACATATGGAAAAAGTAGATTTCTTATGTATGATGGAGCCTGATTTTTAAGGGCTTTATATGTAAGAAGGAGAATTTTAAATTCTATTCTGGGTTTAACCTGAAGCCAATGAAGAGAAGTAAAAATAAGAGAAATATGATCCCTTTTTTTTATTTTTATCAGAACTTTTGCTGCAGCATTATTGATCGGCTGAAGGCTTTAACTGCATTTTGTGGACATCCTGAGAGTAAAGAATTAAAATTGTCTAGCCATGAAGTAACAAATGCAAGGACTAACAGGCCTATCATGTGAAACGGGGGGCCCAGACAAAACTGTTCTTTGTCCTTTTCTAATTATTATTTGACCATAAAATGCCTCTAGCGACATTATTAATTACTGTTTTGCTGAAAATGTTTATTGATTGATTGATTTTATGTTTTTTTCCATATATTGGTGGGGGTGTTATCAGACAGTTAAAATAAATTAGTTTTTTTTTTTATTCATTTAAATGGGGAAATGTGTTCTCTAACTCAAACTGGAATTGGAATGAATTACATTTGTATTCAAAGGTTCCAAAGTACATAAATTTGATCTGTGCCAATAAAAGACTTTAAAACTTAATACATCTATATATAAAGTTCAAAATACAACTTCTGTTAATTGAAACCAATCGTTTTATTCACCAACCCCTGCCCTCCTAAGGAATTCTCAGGCTCAGCTTCGATGACCCGAAGACAGTTAAACAGTAAAACATTTTATTCTATGATCTTAAAAATTAAATTATCAAATGTATTTAAGAGAGACGTGAACATGACACTTCCTTAAATACAATTTGTTCTGCATGCCTCAGAAGTAATTAGCCATCATCAGACAGTGCCACTGGGATGCTAATGCCCATTTTCCACAGATCTGAAGTGAAATGTAAAGGCAGAATCATGAAAGATAAATAGAGAACATGGAGGCACAAGATTTATACCATTTGAATGAATAAATATTCCAATTTAAATGCAAAACCCTAAGGTGGAGGGTGACTGTAAATCACAGAGACATTTTGCTACATTTTACCCTTGGACTCATAAATAACACCCAATGCAATTACTCCTCTTCAAATGAGGTTTTAAACTTTACTTGTCGAAGCACATCCTTACAGAAATGTTTTTATTTCTTAAACCGTGTGTTATTTTTGTTCCCAGTGTAATTGCTTCTGTCCTTTGGCTCATCGGGCTGACTGATATCTGTGGTAGGATACTTTCTCAAGATCTAAGCTCTCCTCACTGGTTCTGCACAACCAAACCGTGCCTCTTAACTCAAATATACATGCACACTTTACTTTTATCGTCTGCATCCACTTTTATCCCACAGAGTGATTTGTTTTGTTGTAATTGTCACAGTGGTCACTGTGGTAATGCCTTAAAGTGATCCATGCAGTTTTCTGTCCTTTCAAATCACTTGATTTTAAATCTCTGTTCCATAAGATCTGATAGGGTTGTGTTGAGAATTAAAATCATGTACTTTCATGCTATTAGTTCAGTTCACATGTATAACCATAAAACTGGGACATAACATGTATTGTGAGCCTGAGAGGGAGAAGTCAGAGGTCACAGTAAAAAGTCAGGGCTGGAACAAGGGGGGAAACAGGGGGTGGGGAGGTTCTCAGCAGCTGCAAGTAGTAAAATGCTGGTGGGTATGGGCAAAAAAGCAAAAAAATGCCAATTTTTGGGCATGGTATAGCTAAAAATTTACCCAAAAGGGGGGCTTGGCTAATTTTTACAGCGCCAGACTGCATAAGGGGGAGGTTCAGCCTTTGATGTAGATGGTATAAAATGTTTCCTGCTCTTCATCTGTTTTTCTCACGACATTTTTTTTTTCCGGACTGGGGGTTTTGGGAGCGTGTCTTTTATGTGGGGGGGGAATTTTTGTACCTCAAAAATTTTGGGGTTCCCGTGACCTGGATGTCGTGAGCATAACCGCAGGGGATCACATCATCAGGGGGAAAAAAGGTAAGGGGTTTTTTACTTGGCAGTTTCCCCCGATGTATGATGTTTTTGAATCTGAGGGTTTTTAATGGGGCCGCGAGGAGGCAGTTTAGAAGAGCGGTTTTAGAAAAAAAAAAAACTCTGTGCCCCAGAGCTGGTTGATGGCCTAGCCCCCCTTCTACCGGGGACGCGGGAGTTGCGGATCGTGCTGAGAGTTTTCCCACTCGGGTTTTGGGCTCACCCAAAACGTGGAATATTTTAGTTGGGGGACGTTTGGATTCAGGAAATGAGTGGGCTCACCCGGGGGTTTTGCGCTCACCTCAAAAACAGGATGGCAGTTATAGGACGGGGGAGCTCCGCCGGGGGTCGATAAGCGACTAGGAAAGGTGGGAGCGGGAGGTCGGGAGTAACTTCCGGGTTCAGGACCTAAATTTTACACTCAGTTAACTGAGAAACCTTTTTTTGTGTTGCCGGAAAACCGTAGGGTTTTTTACTGTCTGTTTTGTTTCTTTTTTTTTCCCTTTTCTCCCCTGCTGTGCACAGTGTGTATGGGGTGTGTGGGGTATGCGTCTGTGTTGTATGCGTGTGTGTGTATTTTTGGCTGCGAGTGAGAAGGTGACATCATCGCACGAGCTGTGTGAAAAAGTTGAGGAAACAATTGTGATTCGAAAAAACTGGTTTGGTTTTTGGTGCTGCAGTTATCAAATATTAACATGGAGGGGGTTTTTATAGGGAGTTTTGTTGACAGGGGAAATGGTTGGAAAGCCCTTGCAGAAAAAGAATAGATGACTTGCAGCGTATTTGGTTGCTCATATAGATTCACACGACGTTTAAATTAAAGTAAAAAAATGTCTGGAAAAAATGCTGTCAAATTGAAGGGAAAACTAAAAACCAGGCGCTTAGTTAGACCTGGGCGGGCTTCTGATAGAAGAAAAATTTAGAAGTATTACCAAAGATGCAGCCACAAAAAGGGGTTTTTGGGACTCCATATTTTTTTTTAAAAAACAATCAGATTTTTTTTTAAAAATTTGGGTTTTCCATAGAATCGCGTTCCCGCTCCACAATAATCTGACCAATGAGGGGTAAAAGGAAGAAGATAAAAAAAGATCAAAACTTGATCTCATGGCTGCAGCCAGTCTTATAGTCTAGGTTTCTACATGTAGACCAAAAACCAGGTTTTGGGGCTCAACAAATCAGGAAAAAATTTAAACCCCCCTTTCCTTTTTTTCATATCTTCTGTGCTGATTCTAAAACATGCAGCTCTGGGTTTAAAGATGCAGTAGCCTATAATTTAAAGGGAAAAAAAATCACGGCAATTTAAAACCCAAGGTGGACCAAATGATTAGTTAACTATGGGGCCTTTTTTTTCTGAATTACATTTTTAATATTATATAAAACGGAAAAATTCCCCTTTCCCTTTCCCCAAAATGGTTTAATAGTAAAAACTGCACTGTCTCAACATGCTCAGTGCAGAAAAAAAGGGACTGTGTTAAAAAGTTTTTCATTTAAAAATTTTTTGGCAGGACAAAAAGGGCTTCAGAATTTGAATGAAGGGCTGAAAAGGATGGTGAAAAAAGAGAACAGGTTCATAAAAGAAGGAAAAATTTTAATAATAATTTTTTCAAAAGCTCTTGGGAAAAATAAAATAAAGTTTTTTTGGGGTTTTTTTACCTTTTGACTAAGATTTAGGGAAAATCAACTTTATACCACTTTCCCTTTTTAAAAAAAAAGTAAGAAATTTAAGACAATGTAGCCTCAGGAGTGAAACACTTTTGATGAATGTAACGTTTAAAAAAGGTCATTTATGTAGATGACAAAAAAAAAGCACATTTATCTGGCCCAAATAAACATCCTTTTTAAGAAAAACTTTTTGTCAGCAAAAATTCAGATAAATTTCTTTTCAAAAACCCCTCAAAATGTGTCATTTATTGCTTCAGCAAAATGGTTTTTTAAATCAGGCCTAAAACTCTTTTTCTCCTTGTCCCTTCATTCAGCTGCTAAAAAAAAATTAAAAAAGTAAAAATTATTGCAAACCCCTTTTTTTTTTGATTCACAATAATTTACATTCAGTCTAGAACCCAGCCGAGACAGAGAAACTGGTACAATATTTCCTATAATTTTTTTAAATTTTTTAAATTACCTATAAAATTGTCAGAGGTGTGTTGAATAAGGGAAAATATGCAGGAAGTGTGGAAAAAAAAGCAGAGAGAAAAATGGGGGGGTTTTTAATGCAGCTGCTGGGTGGTAACGAAAACTAAATGCCTCCACCGTACATCAAACCCCTAATAAACCCGTTTACTGAGGCCATGGTTTTAAATGAGTTAGGGAAGATTATTAGCTGGTATAACTTTTTAGCATTGGGGAGATTTCAGACAACTTTTGGGTCGCAGCACTACACGGAAGTAAAACCTCCAATTTATTGAGAATGCGGCCCGCACCTCATAAAATGCGATGAAACCACCTTATTTTGCTTGGGGGCTGGAGGGATGGGGGAGGCGCCGCGTGGCATTTTCCCACAAAAAAAATTAGACACCCATGCTTAAAAATTTTTCTGAGACGGGGGGAAACACACTGTTTTTTAAAGGAGGCAGTAAAAACCCTGCATCAAAAGGGGACAGTGGACTCGATGGAAGTTAAATTTTATTTTGAAAAAACTGTGATGGATGGAATATCTGAAGGAAAATAATGCGAGGTAACCCAGATTTGGGAAAGGTGTGGTCCACGCTAGGTGGGAGAGGACATTTGTTAAAAACCACATGCAGGAATTTTTTGGGGGAGAAAAAAGAACAGATAGAGGATGAAAAGAAAAAAAGGCTGATGCATTAGACATAAAACTTACAAATGTCCAATTAAAAACCCCAGTTAAAAATAGAGGAATAGTAAAAAAATGATAAGAAAAAGATCACTGCAGAGGGGGCTGAGAGGAGCAAATTGGATGATGGTTCCTGTTATATTTCCCCCCCCTCCCCGGGACTCGGGGGGGGGTAGAACCTCCTCACCAATCTAGTTGGGGGGTCACCCCAAAAATAGTTTTCCCCGTGGGCCCGGGGCAAGGGGTGGGCCGTTTTAAAAAGAGGGCCCCGGGGAAGGGGTGGACAGGAGGAGCTGGTTCCTCCCCCTACCTAGTATGCGGGCCAGATGGATCATATGGGGCACGCCCAAAAGGAGCTCCACCATCCTTGCATCAAAACCCCCAACAAAAAGCTCCCCGCCGCAGCACAATGCAGCACTCACCTTTTTAACAGTGACACACCCCCCACAGAGAGGTTCCAGACAATTTTGGGAAAAAAGGCAGAACCCATTGTTCCCGTGGAATTAGAGGGGCAAGTTGCTAAGTCTTTTGAACCCCTGAAGCCACTTCTTCCACGCTGAATATTTCTCCATCTAATAAAAATGTCTTCTCTGAATGGGGTGAAAAAAAGGGTGTGGCTGTGTTTAAAACCTCTTTACACTATTGGTTGGAAAACCAAAAAAAACGTTGGCTTCATTTGTTATTTCGCCTGACACACCTGTGAATCTACTCAGCCCCCCCCCCGACATTTTGATTGCATTGGAAGCTACAATACTTTTTTCCAATGGATGGTTTTGGGTTGTGACTTTTCCAGATGGAAAACCACACTGCATGCAAGCGGATGGCCCTGAAACACATCAGTATTTACTGTGGGGCCCGAAGAGGAGGAGGAGTCTTTTTGGGACATTTATCAGGGCGTTCCCATTGAGCCTGAAAAACCCCCTTTTGGTGCGGGGTGAGGTCCAGTTTTCCGTAGGTTTTGGAAAAACCCTGGATTTGGGGGCCCTGGCTCCTTGCGGCCCAAAAAAACCTGCTCTGGGGCCACATGTAACTTGGTTTTTATAAGGGGAAGTGAGGGAAAAAAAAAAGGGTGGTTTTTAGGGAAAAAGTTTGAGGAATATTTTAGAAGGGAAAAATTTTGGGGGCCCATTTTCTCTAAAAAACATTTATTTAAAATCTGATGAAGCTTTTACCTCACCCTTTCCCCCTTGCAAGTCCCCAGACTAAAAGAACTGGGGGGAGTTGTAAAACATTCCCTTGCAGCCACTGATTGGCAACCTACTGCTGTCCAGCCCTTTTTTTTTTCTCCCTCCACTAACAATTTTACTGTGTTTAAAGGGGGTGGCCTCTGACTCTGCCGTGTTAGGAAAAACCATCAGCTATCTAGATAATATGGCAGCGAATTAATTGATCACGTTTTTAGCTGAGGCTGTTTTATCCCAAATTTGTCCACCAAATCTATGGGGTTTAAGGAGCCCCTGATGTTGGATGTGTGAACATTGCCCCCGTGGAATTTAAGTAGGGAGGGGTGTCTTTTCCCCATCTGGCGAAACCAGTACCCACACTCTCCTGCTGCAGAGGCGGGAATTGCTGACACCAAAGAGGGGCTGTTAAAAGCGTGCGTGTTAGAACCCTGCCAGTCTGCCTGGAACACCCCCATTCTGCCTATGAAAAGGAGCTCTGACGGCTGACTGGCTGAGCACTACAGGGATGTCTTCTCAATTCACTTATAAGAATCAGCACCTGAGAGACACCAGGTTGCCTTAAGATTTTGCCTTATCCCAGGGTCAGGTTCTCAAATCAGGTTCTCAAACAGCAGCTCCAGGACTGCATGTTGCCAGCGGAGGTAGTTTTCTGATCACAGCCCGAACAGCAACAGTAAATTATTGTGAATCAAACAAAAAAGGTTTGCAATAATTTTACTTTTAATTTTTGTTAGCAGCTGAATGAAGGACAAGGAGAAACAGGTATTGAAGCTACCAACTCTATTCTTTTACATCTTGCAGAAAAAGGTTTCAAAATGAGTAAAATGTTATGATTTGGGGTTGTTTGGTTTTTGATTTCTGTTTTTTTCTTTATGTTTTGCACAGTTAAGGTTTTGAATCATGTTTCTGTTAGTTTTTTTGGTCATGCTTTAGTTTTGTCAAGTTTGGTTTTAGGATCTGGTTAAGTTTTTGTTTCATGTTTTTCTAGTTATAGTTCTATTTTGTTTCCTTGGATTTGCGTTCTAGTCAAGCCATGTTTTGCTCCTGTCACGTTGTGTTCTGTTAATCAAATTTATCCGGTTTACCTGCACCTTGTCAATCTGTCTTGCTCCACCTGGTTTTCACTCCATATATACACACCTGTTCAGTTAGTCATTGCGGAATCATTGTCTCAACTCATGTCTTGTTTTGTGGACCATGCCATGCCTGTCAAGCCAGCCTGCTTCTGTTTTGTTCCTGCGTCCTGCAGTGAGTGAGTTTTTTGTTATTAAACCGTTTTACTTACCGTCACGCTGCCTCCTCATCTGCATCCTGGGGTCCAATATCTCGCAAGTCGTAACAGAATGATTCCGCCAAGGATGGACCTCGCGGATGAGCATCAGGCTAGCTCTATGGACCTTTTTACCTTCCTGTCTCAGGAGGCGGAGAAGACTCTGCGCCGTTCTGCAGGGCTGTCAGTACCGCAGTCGGCTTATGATGGATCCAGGTTGGCGATTCCATGTCCGGGGACAGGTCCCCTTCGTCGCCGTTTACCGCCTGCTCCCCAGGCTGCGCACTCTAGTCCGGCAGTGAAGTCCTCGCCCTCTTCCCACCGCAAGAAACGCCGGCGTGGAGCACCTTCCTGTGTTTCAGCCGGCGAGGAGTCTCTCACGGCTGCTGCTGTCATGCCTGGAGCGGGAACTCCCTTGCTTTGCTTGCTGGCGGGAGGGCTGCAGCAAGTAAGCCCGCATCTTAGCCTGCCACAGCATCATCTCCCAGGCTCGCTGCACCTCCGCCCATGCTGTCTTCGCTCACTACAGCCCGGTGTTCTGAGGCAACACCTGACGAGCTGGAGGAGAGATTAAGGTTTTTTTGCCCAACAGATCAAGACCTTCAGAAAGACCAGTCTCATGTATTCCTCTCCGGAGCTGATGGAGAGGATCAGGCAGATGGAGGGGGATTATGGGACGGCCGTAAGGCAATTTTACTGCCGCCCACCTCCTTCCACGCCAGGACTCCAGGGAGCTGCTGCTGCTGCAGAGCAGCCCATGCCAGGTCTACAGCCTGCTGTAGAGCTTTCGGAGGGCCCCGAGGGCGGGCTGCCTCCACTTCCAGGTCCTGAGCACCTTCTCAGTTTTCTCTGGGGGGTGCTCACGGAACTCAAGCCTGACACACACCATGACACTCCACAGTCCGACACTCTACACCCTGACACACCACAGCCTGTCTCTGCCAGGTCTGACACTCCACAGCCTGCCTCAACCTCCTCCACATGCCGCAGAGGACGTCGTAAGAGGGACGCCTCTGTTCACGCCACCGAGGGTCTCTGCGACGCCTCGGCTCCTGCCACCGAGGGTCTCGGCGACGCCTCGGCTTCAGCTCCTAGCCTCCAGGGGTTCAGTGGGAAGCTGGTCCTCATTCTGGCCTCTGAACCCTGCGACGAGGGGTTCGAGGAGGAAGCGCTTTCGGACCCTGTTCCTGAAGGCTTCAAGGAACAGTTTGTTCTCGTTCTGGCTTCTGAACCCAGAGATGAGGGTTCGCCAGCCTCTGCTTCAGCCTCTGATGGTTCCCCTGGCTGACGGCCTGTCTATGAGGCCCCTGGCTCACGGCCTGTCTATGAGGCCCCTGGCTCACGGCCTGTCCATGAGGCCCCTGGCTCACGGCCTGTCCATGAGGCCCCTGGCTGACGGCCTGTCCATGAGGCCCCTGGCTCACGGCCTGTCTATGAGGCCCCTGGCTCACGGCCTGTCCATGAGGCCCCTGGCTCACGGCCTGTCCATGAGGCCCCTGGCTCACGGCCTGTTTATGAGGGCCCTGGCTCACTGGCGCCCGCCTGAACTCTGTGCCTGCTGGGGACGACCTCCTGGTCATCCGCCTGAACTCTGTCCCTGTTTCTGTTATTAAACCGTTTTACTTTCCGTCATGCTGCCTCCTCATCTACATCCTGGGGTCCAATATCTCGCAAGTCGTAACATAAAATGAACAGCAGATTGAAGAATACAGGTTACTTTTTAGGAACAGTTATTTCAACAACAGGAACCCATATTTTTTCTGCACGAAAATCTGGCATTTCACATCATCCCAAACAAAGATTTGTTGTCAATTTTGGGTTTTATCGCCTATAGCAGAAACTATGTCCCGAATTACACTGGTTTGAAACAATGGTTGAGATGTGGATTTGTGACTGCAGCACAGAAGCCAATCAAAAATGAAAATGAAATGAGATTTGTGCCTGAAGCCTTGTTGTTGCCTAAAAAAGTAGCAGGTTATGCACGCAGCTTCAATTTAGTAAGTGTTGAAGCTGAGACCTTTGACAATCTAAACTTAAAAAAATAAACAACATCACTAAAGGGGTACTCCCCTTGAGGAACTTACTGTGTGGAAGAGAAAAGGAGCAGAAGAAGAAGATGGGAAAAGATCTGGGAAAGAGATACTCTGTGGTAATATGTTTAATTAATCATAACATTTCCAGACATGGCTCCTGGACAAAGATAAGGTATGATAATGGAAATTATTTCAGGAAAAAGGGATCTACAACAGGTGGAACAAAATGTTGGGACTAAAACATGATTTCAGTACAGTATATTATCCTCAGTCAAAAGAAAAGTTTGAAAAAAATGAACCAAAATTGAAAACAAAATTGGCTAAAATCTGTGCACAGACTAAATTAAAATTTGGGGTGGATGCTTTGCCAGTTGCTTTGATGTCTGTCAGGATGTCTGTTATTAGTTCACAGTTTCCCCCACATGAACTACAGACTGGGAGATTTTCCGGGGCCCAGCACAGGGAAACGGGAAAAACAGGTGAATCTGCACAATTTTATCTTCTAACACTTTCTTTAGATTTTTCAGACCCTAGCAGCAGAGTTTTCCCCAGAGGACCTGGGGTAACAAGAGGCCCTTTGGGTACCAGAGTCCCTGGGTGTGGGCTCAAGGTCCTTCAAGTGGAAGTGGCAGGAACCCAGGTTCACAGGCCCCCTTCCAAGTCCTGGAAAGAACATCTCATGCGGTTCGTCTGAGAGGAAAAGGAGAAACCTGGTAGCATTGGAGCCAGTTTGTGAGGAGCCTACAAAGTCACAGGCACCAGAGAGGTGTCTTAAAGGGGGGCATAATAACCCCCTGGAGGCTCACCGGTGTGATCGCACTGAGCTGAAGAGCATTATCCACTCCAGAGACTTTTCTTTTAGTTTTAAAGATTGAAAGACGAGGATTTATCCACTACAAGGAGTCATTACATTCAAAAAATAAAGAAAAATTCAGGACTGGGGAATCAGAACATATGTGGCTCTTGATTCTGATTATGTTTTTATTGAATTTGGGGTTTTTTTTTCTTAAATTTAATCTTTGGATCTTTGTTTTATGCTATTGTTGTTTTTATGTACTGGATGTATGACTTTGAATAAACATTCTTGAGCAAATCCACAGTGTGTGTGAAGGGTTTAAAAAGCTCCGGGTAAGTGGTATTCAATCTGGTACAAAGAAAAAAAAATGGTGATGCATTTTTGTGATTTTAGTTTTAAATGGAAAATATGGGGGGGGGGGTTTAATAATGACACTTCTGGGGAAAAATTTGGTATTCTTGTTTTTTTGATGTTTTTCCAGGGGTAGCACACTTCCAGTCCCAATTTCCGCCGCCATCGTCATCTACTCGGAAAAATGACTGAAACAAAAATACATGCATTAAAAGACATGGGGATATTGAATTAGATTATGTACTCCGCTCAGACACCATTTTCAGTTTGATCTTTTTCTGTGTTTACATGTGAGGGTAGTGAGCTAGCCTGGAACTCCGGATTAAAATAAAATGATATCTGAGTATCTATCAGAAAGGTGCTGTGGATGTACTCTTAATGTGGCAATATGAGTTCCGGATTTTATATTTTTTAGGAGTACATTTGCCAGGATGGATAGCACGAGATCAGGATAGAATTGTTAGAATTACTCTTATTTCTTTTATGGCCCAAAAAGGGGGTGATGTGAAAACCCCTGTGGTTCAGATAGACTATAACACCTTGACCCCGAAGATGTATCAAGGGCTCTGGGATTACAGAGTTAGTGGTTAACGTGGATGGCTAAGAAGGCACGTGAGTCGGCCATGAGCAAGGTATAGCATGTGTGGCTGCCAGACAAACTCTGGTCACTGTACCTGCTCCCATATATGAGAATGTGGATCCACTAGGATTTAAATGCATGATTTTGTTAACTTATGGTAAAGAAAACCCCCTTCATACCGTAGCAAAAGGTTTTCCGGTTATTAGCAATAGTTCACTGGTAGGCCCCTTTTTTCTCCTCACAGTGAGGTTTTGATTATCCCTTTTTCATTTACAGGGGGGTTTTAAAAACCACAGTTTTAAAAATGGGAACTGTCTCTTCATCATGGTGTAACAAAAACTTACCAGCTGGGCCCGTAGGACACTGGGCCCGTGAGGTTTTTTATTACTATTTTGGTGGAAATATTTCCCCCAGGGCAGTAGGAAGCTGTGCGATGGTGCAGCTGGTCGCTCCATGCTTCTGTGGTGGAAGAAATCGCCACATGGAGGAAAAGTAAGGAAGACCCGATCCTTTTGATCCTGTGGACAGTTTTATTAAATTATATTGATGCAATTGGTTTTTTCTGCGTGGAGTACCAGACCAGTTTAAATTGGTTTTACAGGTGGCAGCTGGGTTTTTAAAAAAATCTGGTAATTTTAGCAGTTTTTCCTGTAACCCCCCAAATAAAAATGTAGACAGGATCAATTCCATACATTACAATGTCTTAAAAGGTGGCAAATCTGACACGAGATGCGGTTAAAGGGTTTTTGGCAGAACAGTTTTGGTGCCCTCTTTCTTTTGGCTGTGCAGAATAAATTGGGCTCTGGACATGTTGTTGGCTGAAAAGGGGTGTGTGTAGAAAATTTTTTGGGGACATGGGCTGTACTTATATCCCAAAAAAATACTGCCCCGATGGTGCAGTGACTCGAGCATTAGAAGGCTTGCGTACTAAGGAAATGCATGAAAATTCGGGGTTTGGGGGGGGGGACTGGAGAAGTGGGTTCACCAACACCTTTTGGTAAGTTTCTCATTGCTGATTTCATTGTCTGTTTTTGGTATTCTAGTAACGTGTGGAAAGGGCACTGGGGGGGGCCCCCCATATAATATGATGCAAAAAGTGGTTAATAAAGTTTTGGGAAAATTAATGGGGCCCGTTGTAATTCATGGCTTACCTTTTTTACTTCGCAGAGTACTAATTTTTGGGTGTGCATTTGTTACTTATCATTCCTACATTTTTGAATATTGACCTCTTTGCAGAGGTCAAAAGGGGAATTGTTGAGAATTTTAAAATCATGTACTTTCATGCTATTAGTTCAGTTTACATTTATAACCATTAAAAAACTGGGACATAACATGTATTGTGAGCCCCGAAGGGAGAAGTCAGAGGTCACAGCAAAAAGTCAGGCTGGAACAAGGGTTTAAACAGGGTTTAGGAGGTTCTCAGCAGCTGCAAGTAGTAAATGCTGGTTGTATGGGCGGTAAAGCAAAAAAATGCCAACTTTTGGGGCAGGTATAGCTAATAAATTACCCCCAAAGGGGGGTTTTGCTAATTTACAGCGCCAGACTGCATAATGGGGAGGCTCAGCCTTTGATGTAGATGGTATAAAATGTACTGGCATCTATGATGAGGCAGATCACTAGGTGACCAGCCGTAGATTTGCTGCTGATCAAGATCTTCTCCCAAAGGCCTTTTGGTAAATCTTTATTTCTTTTTTTCTGTATCATTCTTTTTGTATGGAAAAATTTTAGGGAATTATTGGACTTATCATTTACCAAATTAAACTTGTGTTAATCTTAATTTCCTGCTCTTCATCTGTTCTTTCTCACGACATCCGGACTGGGGTGTTGAGGGTGTCTTTTATATTTGGTGGAATTATTGTACCTCAACAGTTGGTTGGAGAATTATTATTTCAGAGGACCCTAATGATAAAATGGTTTTTCGTTTGATCCTTTTTTTTTTATTCATTAAGCTAAGATATTGTGACCAGCGATAGTTGATTTTTTTCTCAATGTGTTTTTGGTCTTACAGGTATTCAGATGGATAGTTAAAAAATACTAAATGTAAAAATACAGTGCCTTTTGATGCATTTTATAAGAATTTTATGTGATCACAAACCAACCAAAACAAAATAGTTTATAATTGTGAAATTTACGAAAATTCTCACCAAGCACAAACTGCAAGTGTAGTGTGAATGAATTTGATGTTTTGCACTTTGTGGTCCAAACATTTTAAATTATCAATCCATCCATTTTCTATACCTGCTTCTTCCAACAGGGCCTCCATACAGGTGCCTGTCTACAGCAGTCTATAGACAAAAGGAAGGGTTCACCCTGGACAGGTCGTTAGTCCATCACAGGGCAACACACAGGACAAACAACCGTGCACACACCCATTCACACCTAAGGGCAATTTAGAGAGACCAATTAACCTAACATTCATGTTTTTGGACTGTGGGAGGAAGTCGTAGAGAACCCACGCCTGCACGAGGAGAACATGCTAACTCCATGCTGAAAAACCCCCGGCCGGGAGTCAAACCGAGAACCTTCTTCCTGCAAGGCAACGGTGCTAACAACTGTGCCACCGTGCAGCCCACCATTTGAAATCAACTGACAAAAATACACTGGAGTTTTGTTTTTTAACTACTAATCAATTATTTTTATCATCTGCTCAACAGAGAAGTGCATTCCAATTTAAGAACCAAGATTAAATGCACTTTGAATGGCTCAGTTGAGCTGGGTCTGTACATCTTGTTATAACAATCCTGTGGTCTTTGTGCTTGTGGCAGGCATGGCATGTTGCTTAATCTGTTACTTAAGTTGTTGTCCTTTTCCATCTAAAAGTATTTCTACCACAGCTTCCAATTCAATTCAATTCAGTTTATTTATATAGCGCCAATTCACAACACATGTTGTCTCAAGGCACTGTTGAGAGAACAGAGCAGAGACACAAAAATAACACAGAATAACACAGAAGCACTGATCCAGGAGTACTTTCTATGGGAAGGAAAAGTAAATGTAAATGGATGTAGCTCCTTTAGTCGTTTGATCTAGGAAGAAAGAACAGATAAACTCTGAGCCCTGTTTTCAAGGTTAGAGTCTGAAAGAAAGCACATAGAGTAAGTCACAGTAGAAGCTCAGTCAGTAGCTATGTCTAGGAGACAGAAAGGGTTAAACACTGAAAGACAGGGCCAGGCCATGTGGATCATCGGTAGAGGGTGAGCATTAACACTAGGACTCCCAGAATTTTAACACTACTAGAACTGCCAAGCCAAGCCCGTCCGGGCATCTTGGATCTGGCGCTCTGTCAAAGCGTTCCAGCTCTGACGTCTCCCTCTACTTTCTTCCTCCTTACTACTGTCCACACAGTGCCATCCTTTCCTATCTCCTCCTCCTTCCCAGGTGTGCGCTCGTCTTGCGATGAAAAAAGCGCAGAATAGATTGTTGTTACTGGGCTACTACATCTACGACCTAACTTATTGTTTATTTCTTTGTCCATTATCAGTACCTTGATTTGTAGTTTATCTCCTGCCAGGGAGCTGGTTTGCTGGGTTTATAGCTGGGCACTGGGGACCTGGCTCGTCTCCCTGTCTCTGAACATGCGCTAATTGTTGCACTGTTGCCATAGTTTATATATTATTAGTTCACTAATCTGTAAACTATAGCCTAAAATGATAAAATCGTTACATAGGCTAGTCTTTTACTACCTTGAAATAATGTGTTACAACCTCCTTGCTAATGGGACGACTCGTGTTTTTTTAGCCGGGGGAGGCAGACTCTCTGACCCGCTGTCACTGGAACTGAATACTGACCAAGAGCCGTCAGAATCCTTCTCGACCCCAGAATCACGATCATCTAATTTTTGAAGCATTTCCAATGCCTCTTGAGCAGAAAATATCCTTCTAGAAGCCATTTGTAGGATGCCAACAATCTCGTTCTCAGACTGCGTTCTAGAGTGGTGGTTGCTAGGCAACGCTCGTGCGTATACTCAGCCGCGGGAAAAAAATATTAATGTAATTAATAGGGCCGTCAAAATAGCGGCTGTGGTAGTTAGACGTAGAAATACTTTGATCTTTTATTTGCTTTATTTCTTTTTAAAAAGAGACATAGGACTACAAAAGACACAGGTTTAGAAAAAGTCAGGATGCCAGGAAGATAAGAGTTTTAATAGACCAGAGTTATGGCATGTCAAACTTTCAAAACCGTCAAATTGACAGCCCTGGGAGTTCTAGTGTTAAGTTGTTGCCAGCAGAAGCTTGGACGATGCCCCTCTCCAGAAAGGTGTCATAGGCAGACACAGAGTCAGGCCAGGTGTAGCTTCTAGGAAGAGAAAAGAGAGAGAGAATAAAGTTAGAAGCTGAAATAACAGCAAATAATGCAAAATTGGAGAGTAGTGTGAGAATGTAGCGAAGAGGGTGAAAATGGTCATTATGTCCTCCAGCAGCCTAAGCCTATAGCAGCATAACTACAGAGATGCACTCTTTGATCATTTCCCAGTCAGTGAAAGGCTTCTTGTATTTTTCTTAAATCCACTGTACTCGCAGTGGACCATTGTATGCTTGCTGTTGTGCTGTAAGAGATTGTGTTATTAGCAATGTAGCTCACCCAGCTAGTCCTATCAGTTCATTTATTCTCCTTGTCCTACTATCAGACCCTGGCGGATAGCTTTGGTTGAAGTTCTTATGTTTGGTTATGCCATTTTAGATTTCCACTCTTTATAAGTCCAATTGATTCAAAACATATAAAGCAGACTGGCATAAGACCTGACGGAAGTTAAAAGTAAGTGTATGCTTCTGTCCATTCATCTTTAATTCATCTTTTTCATAGTCCACTTTACCTTAACTCACTCATCCGGACACCACCAAGTCACCACCATCATCTCCACAGTCTTGAGTGGGTTAAGTTTCAGGTGGTTCTGATCACACCAGTAGTCATGCTCTCTGGAATTAAATGCCAGTTTAAAAAGATGAGTTTTGAAGACATTTAAAATAATTTAAAGTTCCCGCAGACCTCAAGAAAAGAGAAAGACTGTTTCAGAGCTTTAAAAAGTCTCCTCTCCTCACGAGCTGTCCTAGGCTAGGCAAGGCAAGGCAAGGCAAGGAAAGGAAAGGCAAGTTTATTTATATAGCACATTTCAGTAGCAAGACAATTCAAAGTGCTGTACATGAAAAAAAGAAAAAGAGACATAATAGGAAAAGTACATTGCAGTGACATAAAGGTGATTAAATAATTTAAGAGAATAAAAAATGAATAATTAAAAAGATGATAATAAAAATTAATTCCGAGCTCCTCCCGGATGGCCGTGCTCCTCACCCTATCTCTAAGGGAGTGCTCGGCCACCCTACGGAGGGAGCTAATTTCAGCCACTTGTATCCGGGATCTTGTTCTTTCGGTCATGACCCAAAGTTAATGGCCATAGGTGAGGGTAGGAACGTAGACCGACCAGTAAATCGAGAGCTTCGCTTTTCGGCTCAGCTCTCTCTTTACCACAACGGACCGGCACAGCGTCTCCGTTACTGTGGCAGCCGTACCGATCCGTCTGTCGATCTCCTGCTCCATTCTTCCCTCACTCATGAACAAAACCTCAAGATACTTGAACTCCTCCACTTGAGGCAGGAACTCCCCTCCAACCTGGAGAGAACAAGCCACCCTTTTCCGATCGAGAACCATAGCCTCGGACTTGGAGGAGCTGATCTTCATCCCAGCCGCTTCACGCTCGGCTGCTAACCACCCCAGCGTATGATGTCGGTCTTGGCTAGAGGGGGCCAGCAGGCCCACGTCATCTGCAAAAAGAAGAGATGAAATCCACTGGTCCCTAAACCAGACTCCCTCCAGTCCTTGGCTGCACCTAGAAATCCTGTCCATGAAAATTATGAATAGGACAAAAGGCAGACCTGCTGGAGTCCAACATGCACCGGAAACAGGTCCGACTTAGTGCCGGCAATGCGGACCAAACTCCTGCTCCGCTTGTACAGAGACCGAATGGCCTCTAATAAAGGGCCCCCAACTCCGTACCCCTGGAGCACACTGCTCCTCCTGAAGCCGAGGTTCAACTATCGGCTGGACTTTCCTCTCAAATACCCTGGCATAGGCCTTACCAGGGAGGCTGAGGAGTGTGATCCCCCTATAGTTGGAACACACCCTCCGGTCACCCTTCTTATGAAGGGGGACCACCACCCCAGTCTGCCAGTCCAGAGGAACTGTCCCCGAACACCACGCAATGTTGAACCACAACATTCAGAGACCTGAGGTACTCAGGGCGGATCTCATCCACCCTATCAGAATGGGTGCTTCATTAAATTCATGTAACCATGTTTCTGTTGAAAACATAACATCAAGATTATGTCAGTAATGAAGTCATTGATTAAAAATTTGTTTCCTGGCCAATTTATATGACTTAGTGTCTGATATTAACTCTGTGTCAGGTTGTATCTGACAGTTTATGGCTTTTGAGTTTGATTGTTTATTAATGTCTCTTATCCTTATCCTAAGCACGGAGATTTTACAACTATCTCCCATCAGGGGCCTAACTTTTTTAGGGAAATGATCATTTATGATAGAGTTACCACTGGGGCCCAGACTGTACCACAGAGAAGAGATTTTTTAATTTTTTTTATTTTAAGTTTTCAAATTTCAACACACGCATAAACAAACATACAACACCCAGATGCACATCGGAATAGATTGAACATTGCAATTAACAATGCACGCTCAGAGCCTACATATCAATACGCATTCATACACATACAGGTGTATACACACCCTAATAGGTGGCGGAGGGGAGAAAGAGTTTATAAGATTCATCCGTTCAATTTAGTCTGGCCTTTGCAAAATGTTCTAGGAAGGGATTCCAGCAGCGCTTTAAGTCATCTTTAGAGTCTCTACGAAGTCTTTCCATTTGTATCATGGGCATCATATCAGTCACCCATAGATGAAAGGACGGAGTAACCGTAGACTTCCAGTTTCTCAGGATTAATCTCTTGGTGACAATCAGTCCCAATTCCAGTGGCTGCCGCATTATAGCGGGTACTGACCCCGGTGTCTGAGGGCTTCCAAAGATTATAAGTCCTGGTTCAGCTGGTTCAAATATTTTCGACCAAAGGCCTAGTACTGAAGGGCAAGACCAAAAAGCATGGGAAAGCGTATCCACCAACATATTACACCTATCACACATTGGAGAGACAGAGGGGTAAATCTTATGCAATCTGACCTTAGAGTAGTGTAACCGGTGAGTGATTTTAAATTCAATTAATTGAAGCCTGCTGTTTATTGAACAGGAACGAACTTTGGAGAGGCACCTCTTCCACAAAGAGTCTGAGATTGTCAGCCCCAACTCGTTCCCCCAAGCCTCCCTAATTACAGAGAAGAGATTTGATTCATACATTAGGAGATGGTGGGGCTCTGTGGCTTTTGGAAGATGTTGGTTTAGTAGCAGGGCCTGGGCCACGGGGGTGTTGAATGGAGAAGATGTCAGAGTCATTTGGGTCCCAATCTTAAAAACTTTTTTCATGTTGTCAGTGAAATCCAGAAAAGCAAGAATTTGGCTCAGTGGCGAGACAGTTCTGTGCGGTCTGGGTTGGGGTCACAGGTGATGGGGATTTAACAGGGGAGTCGGTCTGGGTCGGGGATGGGGGGGGTTGGGTTTAACAGGGGGTCTACTTCTCCTGTGGAATTCGGCAGAGAGACCTTTTGTGATGAACTTTCTCTCTCAGCCAACTGCTCTTTCTCTGCTGGAGCTGTTGGTGGCAGCGTTATCATTGTTGTTGATACTCCATGTTCTCTGCTGAAGGTTGGATTATTTACTGAATAGAAGAGATGAGATGTGGCACGTCTGGCCCCCGGCTTGTTCAAACAGAAACCATCTTGCTTGAAAAGGTGTCTTTTTTCCCAAAAAATATTAAAGTTGTTGATGAAGTTCACAGATGTAGTAGCACATGCTTTTTTCAACTATTTCTTAATCATCAGAAGTCTCGAAAAAATCTAATCTCCACAGAAAATCGGTGCAAATGATATTGAGACCTTCAACTTTATTCAGCAGACGATTGAAATCCTCCTTCAATACTTCAGATTTTTTTAGC
>JAHHUM010002178.1:0-151526 GCA_036173005.1 Crenichthys baileyi | reverse complement strand
CAGGGGGGTGATGCATGTAGACACTTTAGTTTCATCTCCCTAGAGCCCCTCTTGAGCACAGCGAGACTCTACTGCCACTTAGGTGACTTCTGAATTGATTGAACTGAATTTCATTCAGTTCATCAGGGGGTGAATACATATGCATATTTCAGATGTATAAACAGCTGAAAACCATGATCTGAATCTACCTAATCTGTGACATGCGAAATGCAGAAGATCTAAAAACAGTTTCTTCAACCTTCTCCAAAAAGTATTCTCCTCTTTTTCCAGGACATCTGTTTGTGATGAAGCAGAGCACCCAAAAGACACCAAACTAGATTCTGATACAAGATGCAGAGTAGTTGTTCCATTTCATGAAACATTTATTTTTTTAATGTCACATTTCTAACTGAAAAGTTTCCTTTTTTACAAAACTTTTCTGCTTCTGTAAAACATTTTGTGGTAATTAAAGAGAAATGCATAAATTGATGTACCAACATCCACCAGTGTTTCTGTCACCAAACCAGTAAAGCCATTATCTAACCATTATGAAGCCATGTGTTAGCAGCAGCGGCGTGACACAGATAACCAGACCAATCAAGCTGAACGTCCTACCTCATGAGGCAGAAAGTGCCAGGGAGGGGTCTAATTCCTGCAGCCAGATCTCAATGTGCTATTGAAAGAAAGCCTTTAAACGATGCTGCAGCTCCACCCACCCGACTTGCTGCCAAGAACCTCCAACTGACAAACCTTTATTTGCGCAATCCTGCGGGTTTTAAAACTCCTCAAGCACACCTTGTCTTAAAACCTTCTAACACATCAACTCAGCTTTCCCTCAGCTGCATACTTTCTTTATGGTCACAGTTGGGTTTGGGTATTTTCTGGAGCATGTGTGTGTGTGTGCAATGTAACCCTTTCTTGTCCTAAACTGTGTATTTGCTGGGAGACCTTGCTCTGTGAGTGCTTGTGTATGTAACATCCCCCATCTGGAAGTGTGATGCCTACAGATGTTGCTGCACCCACCCGTCAGGTTGCTGAGCTGCAGCTGCATCAGCCCGCTGGTGTAGTTGAGCGTCGGGGACGAGTGGTTTCTGTTGTAGTTGGACATGACCAGTAAGGCGTACTGGCCCTCATAGAGGTTCTGTCCCCGGATCAGATGCAGGTTGACCAGTGGGATGGTTGCCACCTCGTTCATAGCGATCAGGACGTAGCCACCAACTTCTTGGATGGACTGAAGAGACAGAGAGAAGGGTCTGTAAACATTTGCTCGATACTTTAAGATCAGCTCCTGTCTTTGAAGGATGTGGGTCACATTTCTGTTTGAACTGTGTGTGTATACTGGGATCAATGGGGTGGAAATTCACAATGTTCTGCTGTGTCATAGCTGGGTACATTATTTTCCGTGATATCTCATTTATTTTTCATATTGGTGCATCAATTGACCATCTGGGAATAACATTTCCATTCTCTATGAGTGCCTGCAAGTGATCAGATAATGATCAGATCAGAAAGCTAAACTGATGTGTCATCAGTTCAAGCATTAAGGATGCTGTCAAGAGTGAAGCCACTGAAATGAAAAACAGGCATAAAAGTATGTGATGAGGAAATAAAATCCTGTTTTCCTACTTTTGAACTGGTGTTTTTCATAGATTTAACTAAGAAAATGTCTTTTTGACAATCTGCCTAAAGGTCAAATTTAAAATAACTTATTTGCTGATTTGTTTTTTATGTGCCGACAGAACACAGGGGCATCTCTTGAGTTTAGGAGCCTTTTTATGCCTAAATGATTTATTGGTTGGTAAATGGTTCAGTGGTGGCCTGAGCATGAATGAAAAGAGGTCAAAGTTCAAAGAACAGACCTTCAGATCAAAATCAAAATCACTTCACAAAGATTAGAGGAAAATCTGGCTTTTTAGAAATAAAATAGAAATTACCGCTGGATCAGGATTTTTTAAATTCTACAAAGAGGCAGCTTTGCTTGCAAATAAAATCATTTAAAAATGTAATCTTCAAAAGAAAGAAGACCTGGAAGTGATATGATCAATGTGAGACGTCAAATGTTACAACGTCTTTAGAAACTTTATCAGGAGCTTCATCTGAAACGTGGCATGAATTGTTCTTCAGATAAAGGGCAGCAGAGAGGTTAGTTATTGCATTCAGGAGAGAGAATCAGCAGCACTTTCCGCCTGAACAACCTGAGACTGACGGACGATGATGACACAAATGTACTAAGGAAATCAGACACACCTTGAGGAAGGACAGGTCCTGGTGCTCCTGAGTGTAGGTAATCTCCAGGTTTTCAAGGACGATGTTGCAGTTGGAGTACATCCTCTTCATGTTACCATAGTGATATTCACGAGTGCCCAGCAGAGTCAGCTGGTTGCTCATCCCCTGGCAGACTGAAACCAGAGAAATGCAGGACAGGAAGTTGACCGCAGTTCCTCTAACGGCCACTACATGTTGCTGTTTCTACTGGGACCTTGGCAGCAAAACACTCAGTTCAGTGTTTTTAATGCAAAATAAATCTGCTTCAACGTCAGGAAATTAATGTAAAATAACCGGCACAACCTTCTACCTTAGAAAAAAAAAGTATTTTCTCCCCTACATATTTCATGTATTTGCTTTTTTGGTCACACTTAGATATGTATAATCATCAAACAAAAGTTAATATCAGAAAAAAAGTAATTTTCAAATGATTTCATTCATTAAGGGAATCCAAATCATTCTGACCCTATATGGAAATCTAATTGTCCCCTAAACCTCAGACTGGTCAGAAACCCTGACAGAAACAAAGGAATATTAAGCGGGACCTATTATGCAAAATTCACTTTTTGATTGTTTTTATACTTACATTTGGGTTTCAAATGCTTTCACAAACAGTCCAAATGCAATAAACAAAAACCCCTTCAGACGTTTTTTGGCTATAAATGAAAGTTTCCTTTTTTTCTAGAAAACACACTGTTTCAAAAGCTGTGTAATTGTGACATCACGAGAAGGAGGTGAAATCTCATTTTCTAACAATGATTTTGTGCGAAAAATGTAATTAACATGTTTTGTATAGCCCATACACCTATCCTAAATGCTTAAAAGAAAGTATGATGGGTCACTTTTAAGAACAAATGAGCTGAATTGTATTGCCCAGGATGTGATTTTTAAAAATATTTCAAGTCTTACTCTCCCAACTTAGCTTGAAGCTCCATTAAAAGGCCTCCACCTGTTCTGGATGAGTTCATTCTTAAAAATCGTGCCGATGTTCCACTGTTACACCCTCTGAGGTGTTGTTCGGGTAAAGTTGCACAGTCAAGTTTCAACTTAAACACTTCAAGAAGCGTTGAGGGAGGAGTGCAGAAGTATGACACAACCAAGAAGCAGTGAGTTAGAGGAGCTCAACTGTGGCAGAACATGCCAGCGAGGAATGAAGATCTGCAGGCTCTGTTCTCCGCCCGCAGCTGTTTACACATTAAAAACAGGCAACATCCAACAGGTACAAACTCTGACAGCTCAGGATTCAGAGGTCAAGGGTCAGTAAGCCCTCTAAAGAAATCTGCCTCTGAGGCGTAAATTGCAATTAGTTCCTGCCACAGTGACGTCACATCGCCCTGCAGGCTGACTGGCAGCGGGCTGTGGTGTTTCCTGTAGGCTCCTCCTCCACACCTGACCTGATTCAGTGACACACGTTACCCAGAGAGAATGCAGCGCAGATTGGGTCAAAACTGTTACTTTTTTTAGGCAATAGCTGCGTGAAGCCATGTTAGCACATAGCTCAAATAGGCAAGGAGAACCCAGGAACATGATCACACAGAACATCTGGTTTAGCATCTGAGGTCACCTTTACCTAGTATGGAAGTCATGTTTTTGTCGGCTTTGGTCTGTCCGTCTGCAAAATATCTCAAAAGGTTCTGAACAGATTCGGATGACATTTTCAGATGAAACTTTGGTGGTGATTCGGAGCACCATCTGGATCCAGGATTTTTTTATCATTGCCAGACCATGGTGCAAAAACTTGGAGTTCCCACATGGTTCCTCAGCCTATCAGCAGCTGACATGCAGTGGCCAGACATCATGTGGCCAGTAGATAAATACAGGCATGCATCAATGACCCTTTTGCCTTAGCGGAGGTCTGCGCTCTGGCTGCAACTTTCCTAACTGCTGATTTCAGGGACAGGCTCAGAGCCAGCCCAAGTCAGAAGCAAACCAAGCCACTGCTTTCTGATTCCAGGACAGTAGGAGGCAACCAGAAAATGTCTAAACGTTGTATTTGAAATCAGGGGCTTATTAAGATGAAACCTTTAAGTAAAATCAATATTTAGTGTGCGGTGCTGATAGTGTAGGGGTTAAGCGCGCAACCATATGCAGAGGCTACAGTCCTCGAAGCGGCTGTCCCGGGTTCGAGTCCCGGACCCGGCGACATTTGCTGAATGTCTCCCTTCCCTCTACCCCTCTTTCCTGTCTGCCTACTGTCAAAAATATAAATAAAGGCCACTAGTGCCAAAAAAAAAATCTTTAGAATAAAAAAATCGATATTTAAAAGAGCTTCGTGCATTTTTTTCAGGTTTAAAAGAACTGGCAGTGTATGAGTTGTAATTATCCAAATGAAAATCTTAATAGTTTGACAATCTCTGGCCCAATCAAGAGCCAGAGATTGGCTCTAAACTAATCAGCAGTAAATTATTTCCCTGCTCATTAAATGCATCAAAACTAAGAACTCCCACCATTTTCTGCCCATTAAAGCATCAGGCGACAGAATGGACTGCGACTGGGATTTTATCTTTGATGGATGAGGAAAAAACTTGTAAATTTATTCTTTTTTGCTCTGAAACTACTTTTCTCTTTTGTTTTACAGCCTTGGAAAAAGGGATGAGAGAAAATCAGCAGCTCAGATCTCAAAGAAAATCAGCTCAAGTTGATTCATTGTTGCTAGTTGTCTCTGCTGGGGTCAAGTGCACAATGGTTCCTTCTTAGTTTAACATGCTAAACGTGGCCTTTTCCTCCCTGACATTTGTTCAGGTGCTGCACACCGAACACAGTGGGTGGGTCACTCAAACAGCCGTGTCTGCATAATTTCTTTACTGCTGTCACCATCTAAACTCTCCACCAGGACTGTGGATTTAAGGAACCGTTCGTTAGATTAATTTACCGAAACAAAGTGTGACGGATCCATGATGCTGTGATGATTGAAGTTAAATAGGCCCCCAGATGAAATTCTTCTTTGGACCCCACACAACTTTGGGCCAGTTCTGGAAAGATTGTCTATGATCATGATCCAACATTGACAGTTCTGAGATAAATCGTTTATTCCAAGTTCTTGACATGGAGAACGTTCTCCCAGTGTGCTGAAACAGGAATAAAATCCTCTCAATGAAACTGATGATGTCTTTGCTTTGAACTTTGTGCCTCTGGCTGAGTTCCCATTGGCCGGCTCCCTACTGTGATGTCACAGAAACAACAAACACGAGCTGTAAGTGTCCCTGATTGGCTGACAGCTGGCTGAGGGGCCAGCCCATTGGCTGGAGCCTCAGAGGGAACTCTCTACATCTGGACATAACTTACAATCACAACTTCAACAAATAAACTCTTCAGCTTTTTCTCTCTTTTATTTCCTCATTCTGTTCTGTTTTCCCTTCCTTTGCTCTTTTCCATTCTTTCCATCTTCATCCCTTCTTTTCCAAATCTTGATCCCTTCTGTTTTTACTTGTTTTCCCTCCTTCACTCCATCACTCCTTCTATCCTTGTTTTTCCAGTCCTCATCCTTACTTTTTTATCCATTCTTTCCATGATTCCTTTCCTCTGGCCTTTATTTCTCTTTTCACTGTTTTCACTAATTTCTTTCTTTTGTCGTCATTCCTTCCTTTCATTTCATCTTTCTTGCTTACTTTTCTCACTCCTTTCCTCTGTCTGCATCTCCATCTCTCCTTCTGTCCTCCCACTCACTCTTCCCAGGTGCCTCCTTCCTCCTCCTGTCTCCGTCCTCTCCCACTCGTTTATTCCCCATCCTTGCATTGACACCCCATCCTTTCCCATATTCCCCAACATCCTTATTTTCCTTCCTCCTCTCCTGTGTACTTCTCTCCTCCCTCGGTACTGCAGACCGATCAACATCCGTCCATATTCATGCCTCATTTCTTTTTTTCCTGCTCCTTTTAATCTTTTTCTCTGAGCCTCACTTCTCCCACAGTGTTGCAGTTTTCCGAACTGCTAAAATCCCAAACCTTCAATATTCTTAACATAATTTGCTGAATCGCCTGGTCTGCAGAGTTATTCAAAGACACACATTGACCCATAAATACACTAAATATTGAGCAGAAGGAGGGTCTTGTGGATAATTGCAGACAAGAGTTGAAGGTTTTCTAGATAAATTTCCTTTTGGACTAATGCTCAAATCCATACAAGCATCTAATGGAGGTGAAACCTGCAGAAACATCTTTCCATGTAAAGTGCTTTACAGGACCAAAACCTGAACCCCACCGGGCCAAGAATTGGCAATAAAAACATGACAAAGAGATTAATGTGCACCGAAAGACAGCTGACATGAGCAGGACTATTGTTAAGGAAACACTATCGATTGTCCTCCATATCCCTACAAAACAAATGTAATCATTAAAGTACCAAATAACAAATTATTAACACCACTGATTTTCTCTAGTAGATATTTCTAGAATTAAACATTAAATAAAAAAAGAATAAGGATGAATAATATATTTCAAAAACAGACAGATACAGTGCAAAATAGGCAAAACTAAAATTATGGTAGTTACAGGAATCACATAAAATAGACCAAATAGTTTTGATCTCTGGAAACAACAATACAAGATTCAACAAAATCGAAAAATGTAATGATGAGCAAAATTTGCCTCTGCTAGCGATGCAAGATTTTCCTTGAGCACATCCTGCAGCTTCCAGGTTCAGATTTACAGTATGGAGGACAGTTTAAACAGACTTGAGTCACATGGAATCCACCCTGTTTGCTGTACTTCACAGTTTTCTGGCCTCCAGTGATTTCGTTCTAAAACACTGCAGTGCAGTAATTGTTCTATACATGGCTGTAAATACCTTAATATCCCAGATATCACTCAGTCCTAACAGCAACAGCAGGATTGTGCAACATGTTATAAAGGTAACCACAGGAATTGCGACTGCAGTCATGGATCCCGGTTAATCTAACATGTATCTCTGGTTTTGATTGAAATGCTCTCAGGGTGTCGGAGTGAAAAATGAGATGACCTGATAAAAACACACAAACACTCACTCACACGCTGTTTGTTCAGGAACAGGTCGGGCCTGTCTACTTCTTGGATGACAGCTCAACACACTGCACGCAAAAGTATTGCGTGCAGTGTGTGTGGGTGTGTAGAGTTAAAGATAGCTCCAGATGACATGTACAATATTCCATCAATGGGATCAACATTTGTCACGAACTGATGACTCAAGAACCTAGGGTGATGGACGGAGGGACGGACGGACGGATGGATGGACGGACGGACGGACGGATGGATGGATGGAATCAACATTGGTTTGGGAAAAGTCTGTATTTTGTTTGTGGAATGATGAACAAATACAAATACAATGAAGGTTTTACCTAAAATATGCAGTATAATTTTGTTACAATTTCCATGGAAACCAGGAAAAATAATATAGTTTAAGTTTGTTTGCAGTTTTCTCACATATTGTTATTGTATGGTGATTGGTTGGTATGCTTAAAACTCTTGATGTTTAAATCTACATGTAAAAATTTACTATATGAGTAAAAAATAAATCTGCAGAATTAGTTCTAATCAGATAATTATATCTTATGCAATCAAACATGATCCAGTCGGGACAATTAGCAGCAACAGCCGTCTTTTTGTACCCAATTTCCTTTGACGTATACCAAACTTGAAGCTTGTTGCTCGTACACGTCAGAGATTCTCACACAGCTTAGAGAGACAAACCATAGATGAATCAGAGAGCAAACCTACACAACGGAACTGGATCTGAGAAATGCTCTTCATCCATCCATCTTCTGCCTCCCTGTTTCTGCTGACACAGCAGCCAAAGCAACGACGTTAAGTCTCTGCTTTATTGAAAGGGAACGTTCTTAAACCCACTCAGACTGACGGGGGGTGGGCATGTGTTAGGACTGGACAAACGGTTCTGGTCTGTCCGGTTCACCATCAGCAAGTCATGTACCTCTGAAGGCAGCTGGTTTAAACCAACAAGGCCACATTTTTCTTTGTAGACTGCAGGGATGGAAACCAGGTTCTTGTGTCAGGACACAGATTCATGCCAACTGAGATGTTGGTCGGACTGTAAAATCTTTGAACATTCAGGCTCCTCTTGTATGAAAAATGTTTTTAAACTGTGAGAAACTGCGAGTTCCCAGTGTTATGACACACCTGCTTATCAACAGTTTAGATCTTGTGGTTTTCCAGTGTGACCTTTTTTTCAAGGTTTGGAAGTTTTTCTGGAGAATATTTCTTCTTGTTGATAATCATAAAATCTACTGTAGAAACGCTGCTTTCTAATCCAAGAACCGTTACAGTTGCTGGTCTTATATCAGTGAGTGCCTGCTCCAGAAGGTTCTCCTGGACTGAAACTAGTCCTCAACAGCAGACTGTAATCCAAATCACACCGAGCAATGTGGCCAAAGTACTGTCATTGGCTTATGAAACTGATATGTGATTAAGAAACATTGACAGCCATCAGCTGTGCTTTACATCAACTTCAGTTTTTCTGCTTGAGCTGCAAAATGTTAAACAAAAATTACACCTTTCTAATCCCTAAGAGTGCATTCATCTTCCAAAAAAGCCAATAGCTGATGCAGAAATGGAAAAAATGAGCTGATTAAGAGGCACATATCGGTTTAACGACCTCCGTTATCACATGTAAATCTCTTCTGCTTGTTTTACTTTGCTGCTTTCAGTCGTTTAGTGGAAACGCATGTTGATGAAATTCTCCCTCAGCAGCAGACAATCAAAGCTCAGAGAAGAGTTGGTTCATCATATTTTTCAAAACACAGGAGATGGAGGTAGAGATAAGAAGCACACACACACACCTGGTACCTGCAGAACACATTGTTTCAGAGCCCCTTTCTCTCATTGCAACATACATGCGTTTCAGGCCTTTCTGAAGAAGAAAATGTGCTTGCTCATGCAGATCTGTATGTTTGTCAGGAGAATTGGATTATCTGTAATCAGAGACCAGCTGTTGACTTCTCCTCAACACTATTTTCAGTGTTCACCCTAAATACCCGTCCTTCCGTCACTGAGGCCCTTTGTTGACAGTCCAAGTTGTCCAATCAGCTGCCTCAACCCATGGACCCTTGCTACAAGCAAACAGAGTCTGAACCCAAACTGAACCAACATGACCTGAATGACCAAACATGTGGACCCAAACTCCCCCAGAGTGACTCAAATCTCTGCTGGGAAATCAGGCAAAGATCGAAAGCCTGACTTTAGACCCAAAAACAAGTTTAGACCAAAACCGGTTCTGGATGGTACTGGATGGTTGTGGTCTAGAGACCACAGCTTGAAGATCTTGGCCATTAAACCAGACAAGGGGCAGAAGGGGAATACAACAAGCTGGTGAAGGACATGAAAACACTTTGATTACCTCAGGTTTGATAAGCTAGTTGTGTGCCTAGCCCTGTTTCTTCTCCATCAGGGCACCCACCACACACGTGTCACTAAGCAACCCTTATCAGCTCGGTGTCTCATATCTAACAGCTCGCTGTGAAGATTCCCCCCCCCCCGAGCGGTTTATGGTGTGGCGACGAGTGGCCGTAAAAACTGAGCTTTGCGAGGACGTCGCTGGTGGACATCTGCTTTGAGTACGTGTTGAGTACTTATAGACATCCGCTGAGTCAAGTACTAAAGACTCCCACAGAGGCTTGACTCTTTAGAGTCCAAATAAACTACAATGTTTGGACTATGGGGCAAAGTCGGAGTACCCAGGGAGAGCACTGGCATGCACGGGGAGAACATGGAAACTTCAAGCAGAAAGAGACCAGGGTGAGATTTGAACCCAGGACCTTCTTGCTCAAAGGCCACAGTGGTAACAACTGCACCACCATGCAGCCCTGACTGTTTTGATATCAATAATGATCACTAACCATATTTTTCAGAAAACCATTATTTTTAAAATATGTGAGCTACTAATTAAATAAATCAGTAGCTCGCCGACTTCCAAGGCACACTGAGAGGAACCCAATCCAACGAGACCTCAGGTATAAAGCAGGCGTTTGTGTTCACTTGCTTGGATTTGTGTCAATAGAAAACGCAACTCTGGCTACTTTAAATGAACACAAAGCAAACGACAAAATGACAAATGAGGATTTTAAGGAAGTAGGTTAGGATTAAACAGAATCATTCCAGCATGACGTCTGAGTGCAGAAGGCGTGTAAGCACGCTGAATGTTTTTAGTTGTTAGTGGAGAGTTTGGAGGCAGAGCAATAAAAATAACACTCTTCATTAATCAGAGACAAGATTGTCTGCACTGCAACGGTTATTTAATCCACGAAACTGAAATGAGTAACTGAAGAGTCTGCAGGTTAAATAAATAATCAGCAGCAACAGAAGGAAGGAAAAAGATTGAAGGCCACCTGTTCTAATAATTCATCTATAATTAATCTATAATTGAACATTTGTATAAATGAAAATACTGCTTTCCTCTGGTAAATGTTCCATTCTAAAAGAGCATAATGCTTCTGATTTTCATCTACAATACATTAAACTCCTCTTTGCAACAAGAAGTTTGACTTTCCTCACCAAAAAGGTTTTGGAATAATCTGGCCCTCTAATACACAAGCTGTGGCAGACACCAACCTGCAGGAGATAAACAGAGTCTCACTTTAGCTGTTTGGCAGGTTTAACATGTGATTATCTAGAAACATGTTTATGGAGACAGGATCTCCACATGTGGATCCTGCTTGTTTTTACAAAAACCTGAACAGAGATTGAATCAGGCCTCAGTGAAAGCTCTTCGCCTGCCTCAACCTGCAGCTCCACAGGAGTTGGTTTCTGTGTGAAAAGTCTCTTTTTCCTGTTCATCATGTTTTCTGTCTGCAGATCTACGACCCATTCCTGTCTTTACAGATTGTTTGGTGGAGCAGAAAGCAGAGAACCAGGTCGATGGCAACAGATTATTTATGATTCGCAACATTAAAAAGCGGCTCTAATAAAAGCTCGCTGACATGGAAATCAATGGTTTTACAGTTTGACCTGTGGTCTCCTTGCCTGCAGCAGTATTTAAGGGAAACGCTTATTGTTCCACTCTGAAGCGCCTGGTTTTAAACTGCTGTTAAGAGCTTTTATCGATTCTTGTCAGAGTCAAGCTGCTGACATATTATTTAATGGTTACAGATTAACTGACAAGTAACGAACTCTAGATATCATCTTAAAAGCCACCAACAATGTTTTCGACACATTTTTATGTCAGCGAAAACACAGCAGGGCTTAAAAATGATTTGGACAGAAGGAGAAACATTAGGCCATAAAAACATCCCCTAAAGATCACCAGTAGCTGGCAGTCCAGTCAAAGACCAGAAATAGAACCTGAGAGAAGCTTTATTCTTTAGCTCATCATCTGCTGCAGGCCACGTTTTCAGATAAGTGCTCCTTGGTAATCACTTAGTTGGACCCAAAATAATGTTCTCTATTAAACTCTGTTATCTTTCAGATTTGTTTTATTCAGTTTAACAAATTGGAACAATTTGAGTCCTTTTGACAGGCTGCTGTTAACAAAGAGCCTAAAGATCCAATTTAAGAGCGGTTCTTTGCCAAGAGGCCCATTGTGTATTGACAACACTGGTTCCTCCCTTGAGTTTATGTCTGAATGACTCACAGGTCACAGTTAAGTGGGTTTAAGACAAAGAAACATTTTAGTGAAAATACTTAAGAGAAAAAAAGCAGCCAAAGTCCAAAGAAAATATCCAACCATCAGAAAGTCCAGAAAGTCTGGCTGCTCAAAAGAAAAACATTAAGCAGTGAGTTGTGGATCAGAACTTGTTTTAGAGCTGTGCAGTTCATGAATTTGTGCCAAACAAAAAACAAAATTACCTAATTCAATTTGACTGTTAAAAAAATCCAAGTATTTTCTTATTGTGAACTTATTGTGGTAAAAATCGAGCATGTTTCCAGATTTAATGAGTAAATGTGTACATTGTGATTTCAATGTTGACAAAAATCTTTATGAATATGATTATTTTTCCCCAAATGGAGCAGATCTGCTTGGTGCACCAAACAATGCAAAAAACAGAGGACTGAAACAAAAATATTTTAGTCAAATTGTAGCTAATGAACTTAAAGAGATGGTTATAAAAACGTCATTTAATAGGCCGTTTAGAAATTGTCTGAGGTTAACTTTCAGTGGGAAAATAAAAGTGTTGCATGTTGTCACGTCTCAGCCAGAATGAGAAATTAAATGGTCTGTAAAGGAAACACTTCACCTGTTTCAAATAAAGTCATTCACTACTCTAGTTTTAGAATTATGCTCAGAATGATCTTGGACTCACTGAAAGTTGCTGCATTATCTTTATATACTGCCTGTGCTTCTTCACCATAGAAAGTACTCCTAGGTCCACTGCATCCGTGTTTAGCCTAGTTACTCTCCTGAACGAAGCCACTGATGGAACCAATGCAGCCATTAACTTTTTCTCCCCCATAGAAAGTACTCCTGGCTCAGTGCTTTTGTGTTTAATCTCGTCTCCTTTTTGTCTTCTCAATTTCCATTCAGTCTTGGCAGACGGCTGCTCATTCTGAGCCGGGTTCTGGTTCTGCTTAATGTTTCTGTTGGTTAAATGGAGAGTTTCCTCCCTACTGTGCTCAATGTGCTTGCTCAGGATGACGGATTGCTGATAAGTCAGTAACTTCATGTTAAAAATAATGTCCACTCTCCAGATGTGCAAAGCTGGTAGAAACATAGTTTTGCCAAAACCAGCAGCAGCTGACATAGCAGTGCAAGGTGCTTCTACAAAGTTTTGACTCAGTGGGGATGAATACAGTTTGCAGATTTCTCTTTGTCTACATTTTGAAAATATTGTATAATTTTCCCTGAACTGCACAATTATGCTCTGCTTTGTGTTGATGTGCCAAATAAAATCCCAATAAAACATACTGAAGCTTATGGTTGTAATGTGAAAAACACGTTTAAGGGGTATTAATATTTTATATTGTGTATTAGTGTAGTTTCAGTGCCGGGTTTTAATATGATTTGTTCTTCCGGGTTTATTCCAGGGAAAAATGTTTCTATATGTAACAGTCAGCATTTACAAAAGATAAACATCTCTAATGATGAGAAAAAATCTGGTGGATCAAAACAGTCTCTAAACTAGAATGTGTGCATTTTAATTATTAGAAGATGCTACCAGCTTAAAATGAGCGACTCTTCACACGCCTCAGTCTGGTCTGCAGGTTAATAATCTGCAGCAGATTCCTGGTTGGCTCAATGTGGAACTCAGGCAGAGGCAGAAATGTTGTTCTGTTGAACGCTCCAGCTGAAACACAACAGGCTTCTTCCTTCAGGAATGTCTCAACCAGCTGAGAACCAGCAAACACAAACTCGGCAGATTTGAGCTGCTTGTTGATGTCTCAGTGAAAACTTTGCCACATGAGAGAGGTTTAACTGCACAGACTGCTGAGTTACGTCAGCTTCATACCTGCAAGATGGAAGATGGAGCTGCCTGACCTCTCCTTCAGTTCACAGGCAGAAAAAAAGGTTGTTTGTCAAAGTAAACAAGTATTTTTTCTCTTCCAGCTGCGTGAACAGAAACAAGATCCCATCAGGCAGAAGAAAAGCTGAATGGAACATCCTGAACTAACTCCATCAAGAGCTAATCACTAAATCTTCTCTGTGTGGATCATGTTTGACTTCTGCTGAGCATGTGTGTCTCGCCTGCAGGGCTGTTCGCAGGTCAGAGCGAGACCGTGCATGTTCGACAGACTCAATCCGCTTCATTCTCACTCCGGCGATGTTAAAGGAAAATTCCACAATGTCGTTTCTTCCTCTCTGACAGTTAACTGTGAACACTTGTGGCGGGAAATGTCCTCCACCTCCCAATCTGTGGAAACCCAACTTCTCGTGCCAGACAGATTCGGCTAGAGCCACAACAACATCTAGCAGAAACTCCAGCTAATATTTCTGGCCGATATCTTCACTTTAACCAAATCAGAGCTGTGTCCTAGCTGCAGGGACTCGTGCATCCCTAAGAAGCTGTGACCTTAGTTAAACTGCTGCATGTTGTGGCAAACTGAAGTGTGTCTTCACAGACTGACAGAGCTTCCAAAAACCAAAGCAAGTCACAGCTGAGAAATAAAATATCTGCATGTTTAGGGCTTTCATGACGTCTTCAGATTTAGGATAACATTATGGTTTCGGTTTCTATGAATTCTTCAGATTAGAGTCACCATCATCATCATCACAGCTACAGCAGTGGAGGTTAATCAGCATGATGACAGAACATTTACTTTTTTTCAGCAGGAAGTTTTCCACCACCTGTTACTGCTTCTGCTTTTATTGTTAGGGAGCTCTGACATCTAACTAAAACCTGATACAGCGTGTTTTTCCGGTCCGAGTGCGACAGCGTTTCCTTTAACAATCCAAACCTTCGTGTTGCCGTTCAGCTGAAAATATTTTTTTGGCTGAGTCAGCCTGAGAGCTGGCAGGCCCATCTCTACGGCCCATGATGTCTGTCTTTGGCGTGAAGTTTTTCCTTCTGGCTTCTAGCTCACAATGTGATAGTTATTTCCATGTCTGAAGTCAGAAAATGTTTTAAAAAAAAAGGAGTAAAAAAAAGGAAAGAGACCCAGAAAGCTGAGTGTTGCAGAAGAATGATGGTGCTATATATAGGACATTGAACTTGGGCACAGATGCTTAACGTGGTGGAGACCCAGTAATAAAGCAGCAACATCGACATCTCCAGCATCTAATGAAGATTTATGTGATGATTTGTCCAGCGAAATGAAGGAAGTCAGGACACACGTCTGAGAAGCAGGAGCTTGGAGACAGAACAGCACCGACTCAAACCCAACCAAGGATTTTTCCAAGGAAAAAATCCCACCCTGATAATAAGGCTCTCATTAAATCAGAAAAGCCTGCTTTTAATTATTATTTCTCTGTTTTAAAGTTAAAGCGATGATTAATTTAAGATGAAAAATGTTTAGTTTTCCCTCGGGGCATGCACAGAACCGCCACACTGTTTTATCTGCAGCAGGCATCATCATTACACTCCAACTCTGTTCTGCTGCTTGCGTCTACAGTGTGCTGCAGAAGTATTCATGCATAATTAGATATTGTGTTTTGATTTGATTTGATTTGATTTAGGTTGAGTGCACAATGATTCATGTGGGAGAGAATAAAACTCTCAGGTTAAACACCATAAACAGCCCTGAAAGCAGAGGAACAGGAATCTGCTGCAAGATGCAGGTGTGAAAACAGATGGTGGTCGTCCAGCTTGCTGCTCGACGTCACCTTTGACCTCCTGGGATTGATCTGACAGGGATTGCAGGTTGTTCTAACAGGGTCAGACTGATTAAACACAGTTACAATTCTCTGCCTCAAACAAAGCGTTTGAATGTTCCAGATCAGCCGGAGCAGGTAGGCTGAGCGGCCTGTTTAATCCTGTGGACCCTTTCCCAGCTCCATTGTTGACATTCCTCACATTTCTTGATGGCAAATCCCACAAGCTGCACCAGACGAGTGCAAAGTGTCACTGCAGGGAGAACCACTGAACCCACTCAGAGACACCCCAGCCCCCCCTGCAGTTCACCTGCTGATCCAGAGTCACTTTCAGCCACAATGACATCATTTAACAATAATATTATCTTTTTAGGACATTCAGCATTGTTAGCTTAAACATAATCACTCTAGTTTTTAAGCTTAAATTTGTATTTATTTAGATGTAAGAAGTAAGAATGCTATAAAATAACCCAAATAAGAAACATTAACGTTGCATTAATGAGGAACAGAACACCTAGAATCTCTCATAAAAACAAAACTACAACATAACTGACAAAATGTAACATTAAGGGTAGAAAATAAGCCGAGAAAGACTCAAGGAAAACAAAATGAAGACTAAATGTATCTTTATCTCTTTTGTGGTTTTCAGTACTAGAAACCACAAAAACACAGAAAGTCGCCACAAAGACACAAACCCTCAGCGCCTGCCTCACTGACCCAGTCAGAACTGTCATCAGCCCACCAAGCCCCGCCCCATCTGACCCACAAGCCAATCACATCTCCTGAGGCCACCACTGGTCTCAGATCAGTGGTCTGAGTTAGGCTGATCGTTGTTGCTTCTTTTTTTTTTTAAAGAAGTTTGTGCTCTTTATGCTAATACCGTTGCTATGGTTACCATTCAGGCTTTTCTTTATGTGTCTGTGTTTCAGTTAAAAGGCCCTGAGAAAAACGAGAGAGCACGCACACACACACACACACATGTTAAGCCAAGGTCTTTCCAAAAAGTCAACACACACACAGACACACACACACACACACACAGGCCTTTCTGAAGCCTTGAATGGCGAATCTTTGGGCTTTCAGCTCCCTCGCTGCAGTCACAACAATCAGAGCTGATGAGTTACTGAAGTTCAGAAACACAAACAAACCTCCTGATAAAAACCAGAAGCTCTTCTCACATGTTCATAACGAAGGAACAACCTGCTGATCCAGCTGAGGAGGAGAAATGTGGTTACTTATGTTGTCAGGGGAGAAAAGCACAGAGAGCTAATGTCTCTACCTGAATACCACCAACCTTTTCAATGACACCAACCACAGATCAGTTGGGAGAGAAGCTTCAAGTAACCACAGCAATGATGCAATAACTCCTTGTTAATATCTACCCTTGCTAATAGCCTCAGAATCCTTTTACTAAACAGTTTTCATTATTGAATTTATGTGTCTAGGCTCCATTTAATTAAAGCTTCTCCTTCTGAGTCATTACAGGCCACTTTAGGTTTATATTTCAGGTGAATCCCTTTTTACCTCAGGCTCCAAATATACATAGTGTTACACAGCCTTCTGGACAGGAAAGGAAAATCTCAACAGGAATCAGCTACAACCAGTAGTTGTAGTACCAGTCTCCTGAACTGGGTGTTCTGTTTTAGAGGTTATATTTTGAATGCCTCTGACTTTAATTAAATACCAAGAAGTCACTTGAAATCCAGGAGAGGCTGCCATAGTAGAAGAGGAAATGTATCCCTGGGCTCAGTTTGACTTAGTGTCTGCTCCTATTATCGGACCTTTCAGAAGCCCACCTGCAGCCTCAGCAGCATCCTCTAAGATTTTTAACCTTCTTCAGTCAGTTCTGTTATCTCATTGAGAACCTTTGCAGCCACCTATTCAGCCTTAGAGATATTATTCAACGACTTAAAATTTTGTCACAACCATAAGACTTCACTGCATTATATTTGCAACAAGATCACAAAATAAGTCCTATTTGCAGTTTGCCACAAGCAATAAAAGGTGTAGAAGCAGGCCCTCTGGTCTGATGAGACTAAAATGTAACATTCTGACTAACATGCAAGATATAATGTTTAAGGGAAACTAACTGCATTATCCTGAACTCATCATCCCCACTGTGATACATGGTGGTGGCAGCATCATGCTGTGGGGATGCTTCTCTTCAGCAGGGACAGGGAAGCAGGTCAGAGCTGATGGGAGATGGGTGGAGCTATATCCAGGACTATCCTGGAAGCAAACCTGTTAGAGGTTGCAGAAGACTAGAGCCTGAGGTGGAGGTTCACCTTCCAGCAGGACAACGACCCTAAACATACGACCAAAGATACAATGGATGGTTTAGATCAAAGCAGATTCAAATGTTAGAATGGCTTAGTCAAAGTACAGTCCTAAACCTGATACGCTTTCCATCCGATCTGACTGAGCCTGAGTTGTATCACAAAGAAGAACAGGCAAAACTTTTAGTTTTAGATGTACAGAGCTGGAGTTCCATAAAATCATAGTAAAAGACATGTTGTAACGTGAAGAAACATTGAAAGGGAATGAATACCTTTCCAAGGCCTGGTTTAACAAAGAACTGAACTCTTTCAAAGTTTCTCAGAATATCTCAAAGTTCTTCTAAAACCTCCTTATGGACATGTAAAAGCTCATTTCTGCTACTAGACCTCCGCCTGAACCCCACTGATCCTTCTGGGACTTTAAGGCTGACAATAAAACCTGACAACATCTCAATGACTGAGAACATTACAACCATACTTGCTAGAGCCTTCTGAATTTCTGGAACATATGAAGCATTTGTAAAATGTTCGGAATGTATTAAGGATAAATATTCACCCAGATGTCATTGGTGCACATTGATCATTATGTGTTTTAAAAGCCAATTTAACCTCCTCCACCCTTTAACAGAAGCGCCTTAAAGACAGAACGGTCATAATGGTCCACACAGATCGAAGAGTTCTTCCAGGAACCGTCTGCAGGCAAATTTCACTGGAACTGGAGGGAATTTGAAGCTTCAACCTTGGAGCTGCAGTTTTTCTGTGCCGAGCAACACAACAGTCTATTCAGACCGAGTAAAGTCACTCAGACTCATAACAATCCTTCTACTTGAATGCTTGCTGGGACAAAGGGAGACGGGAGTCAGCTGTTTTCACTTCCAACTGAGACACTCGTCCGAACAGCTAAGCTCAACAATTCCTCGTCACTTTTGTCCAATTTCAGCCGAGCAGCCGGACTGATTGGATCAAATCTTCTAAATTACTCATTCCTAACAATTCCCAGAATAATGAGTAGGCCTGCCTTGTTTTATTCAGCCAGAGACAATCTGAGGTGTGACAATCACTGATCTCAGATAAGATAGGATAAAAAGTTTGCAACTTGTTAAACAGAACAATGACAGCTCAGATCTGATTTGTTTCCTTCGGCTCCCTCAGACCAAACAGATGGAGATCTAGATGTTACTCTCTTGTTGGAAGGGGAAAAATAGAGAAATTAAGTAAATAAGATGATAGGACAAATAAAGAGGGAAGCAGCTGCAAAAATAATCCAGTCTGTACAAACCTACGCCCCCTTCTGTAGTTCAGATCAGTCTTATTTTCTAATTTGGATGTCATTTATTTGTTTGAATCTGGCAGTTTTTCTCCTGAAACATTAAAATCCCCGACAGGTGAGGTGATTACTGATCATTTCCATGTCACCATGAATCCTACGAAAGTAACGTTCTTTATTAAGCAGAGGAAGAAGCAAATGCAAGATGCCTCAGAAGAAGAAAAGCGGAGATCTTTTATGAGCCCAGATCCAATCTATGTGTTGCATTGTGATCCAATCCAACTTCTAACAATTCTGGGACAAGCTGGTGATGATCTGTGGACTTCCCTGCATGATGGAGCACGTGTCCCAAAGCTAAAATGATAAAACACCTCAGAGATCAGATGGAAAAGTAGAAGCCAACAAGCTAGATGAGTCCAAGCACTAAGAAGACAAGATTTGTTCACCATCAGTCAGAGTTCGGTCCAGATGTTGACCTCCAGAACATAGTTTTGGTTTTAAAAACCTAAAATAGCGACATAAACATGTCCTCAGATCTAATTTAAAGCTGTTTTTGTTCTCTGATGTTTTGTGCTCATTGTTTTGTCCTCTCTGAGACCTACGGTGATTGTTTCAACCACTCTGGGTTAGTTTCTGTTCGTTCTATGGATCAGCAGGACCAGAACAGAACCTGGAGAACCAGTTAATTCTAAGGTAAGTTATTTGTAGCAGTAAGTTTCACTACAAAACTGGTCAGAGTGGAAGTTTAATGTCACACCGAGTCAGCAGAAAATAGCCTGGTTAGTTATTTGTGAAATATCTGTAATTTATTTAGAATAAAACTTTATGTTTGCTTGTAGAGTTTTTATTTTAAGGTCTTTGCTCTCTCAGGAAGTCGATACTAACTGGATCTATTAAACAGAGATGCTCTGGAGGTCAGGACTTTCAACCTAAAGAGACTCTGGGTTAAAAACAAGCTTTGGATTGATAAGCGTACGTAACAATCATCTGCAGATTAAGTTCCTCAGTTCGTCTGCAGAAACAACAAGCGCTGAAGCTTCCAGCCTCTCAAAGCTGAACATCTGAGAATCTGATAACAAGCCTGTTCCATGACAATTTGCAGAGCCTTAGCTGTTAAAATAAAGCTTGAATGAAGCTCTGCTGCGGTTCTTGTTTGTTCGGACATGTGAGCTTCTTCACATCTGGATCAGAACAAACAGCAGAGAGGAAATGAAGCTTTAATTCTGATGGAGTTTAAAGTTCTGAGCTTAAATCTCTACATGAAGCTGCTGGTCCAGTTTTCTTACTCAGGTTTTATTCCCATCTGACTCGGACAGCAGAACACAGATCAGTCATCATCCCTGATCAATCCAAACATTATTAGTACAGAACTTTTGTTCCCTTTATTTAGATCTTTTAATGTTCTTTTAAAGCTTTATGGTCGCATTTTGATTTCTGTCCTGAAGTCCTGAAGATAACTCGCTGATCTAAAACAATATTCAGTTTTAGCGAATTTCTTTTAAAATAAAAACATTTATTTAATTGCGAAAATTATTTAATATTTGAGCAGGGATATAAGCAGGATTTTTGTATTAAACATTCCTGATCTTTTACAAAAAAAATTCTGTGCAAATCAATCTAAAATATTTGTGAAAAACCAGCAAAGGCTGAGTAAAAACCTCTTCAAGCAGCAGAAACATGCAGCAAACAAACTAAACTGAGAGAGTTTGAATGAATCCTCAATCCGAACTGACCCGGCTCGGAGCTCCGGAGCTCACCCCGGGCGAGGTCTTACCTTTTCTGCCGGGGTCGGTGCAGCAGCAGCGGCCGACGAGCAGCAGCAGCAGCGCCGCTCCTCCGCTCGGAAACTTCATGAAGACCGTCCGAGTCACAGACTAGAAGTCCTGCAGGTCAGAGTTTCTGGACGGACTGTTGCTCCATGAGACGCACAGAGCCAGAAGAGTCCCTGCGCTGGAGCTGAAGCTGAATGACGGGTCTGAGCGCATTCATGGCTCTGCCCAGTGGCGCACACCTCCTCCTCCTCTACACCTCTGGCTGTCTTACTCCGTTTCAATTGGCCTCAATGAATGACGTACAGATCCATTTGTTTGAGCATGCAGGGGAACAAACGTTTCCCAGAAAGTGCAGAACAGGAACACAAACAGATCCAAAAGCAAAGTTCTGGGCTGCATTTTAAGGGACGCATGCAAAAACAAAAATAACACTCATAGCAGCTGAAATTAGCAGCTGTGCACCGGAATATTTTTATATTTAAATAATTTACAGATTGTGTTGCACCATTTATTTATTTATGGTGTTTTTAATCGGAGAGCCACATATTAATCTCTGTTTGTGCAAAGAACGAATCTGAAAGTGCCTCTAATATAAATGTGCTTTAAACTGAATTTTATTATTTAAACCAACAAATGCAAGTAAAGACGTGCAAATTATCCAAATTAATTCATTTGCATACTAAGCTGTTTTTTTATTAGACTGGTTGGCTTCTTCAGCCTTAGACAGCTCTGATATTATGAATGTTTTTAAGACTTTTTGTTGAAATAAATAAATTTTTAGGCGACAAACATTAACAAAACACTCCACACAAAATAAATAAAAAACAAATTAATATTGAGCGCCATAATACCAGATTTAAAGATAAAATAACAGCCTATAAAAAGTCAGAGGTGGATGGAAATCCAGGCTGTTAAAACAAAACTGACCTGAATAAACCACAACACAGAGACGACGCTAACGCCTCCTAAAGGCCACAGGGTCCTCTGCAGCTGCTCTGTAGACCTCTAATGAGAAAACCGGGATCCTAAACCAGGTAGAAAAATACCATTAGTTTGGAGTTTAATGTGACCAATTTGTGTCGGAGCTCATTTTTATGTTTTTTGTCTTCTTTTCAGTTCAGAATGAAATTAGATAACAAAATGCTGTAAAGGTCTAAACTCTTGATCTGTTGCTGTTAAAGATTTAACACCAAAGACTAAAAGCAGATTCATTTTAAATTCAGCATGTTTGGAAAAGAAAAAAATAAATCAATTCAAACAAAGATTTAAAAAAAAACAAAAACATCACTGTGTCATAATTAGTTATAAAAAACAAAGAAATGGCACTTTTATGAGAGCTTTCATCAGTCCATTTGCTTCCTTAAACTTTAGTTTCCTAGCATTTTCTTTGCCTTATTTATAAAATATAGTGTTTATAATAAAAAAGAAGACAAGTTCAAAGAAATATTATATAATTGAGAACAAAACCAACTTTACAGTTGATGTGATGTGCAATGGATCTCAATAGTAGACACACACATGCTACTAGGAGAGACACTGACTCTGGTCAAATCTAAAACTACTGAAAAGCAGTCAAAAAATAAGGAAGGACAAAGGTCTGTGGCCTCCACATGCAGAACCAGTCCTGTTTTTGCCCTTTAGTCCACCTGTTGCTCATTTCATTAGCACCAAAACAGCTGAAACTGATTAACAACCCCTCTACTACTGAACTGACCAGATCAATATTGCAGGATTTACCTGCCTCTGATTAAAAATTGTTCCTTTAATTTTGGATTTAATGGACTTGATCTGCCCAGCCTTACCTCATACACAGAATAGCAGAAAATGCATTACTTTCACTTACTCTCAGACTTTAAAGATAGTAATTTTTTCTGACTCATATAAAACCCATGTCAGGAAACCCATAATAGCATCCTTTACCAACATGTGCTGTTTTTATGACCTTTAGATTTAACTTTCCTCAGTTCCAGAGAAAAGGATGACTCAGACCTGAAATCTGAGCTGTTCCACCTGCCTCTCCCAAAGCAGGAATAATCACACTAATCTGCAAAACCAAAAGCAAACTGTCACTCATTACGCTCAGCTAATAACTCAGCTGCTGTTCTGCACAAGCAGAGTTACAGCAGGAACCAGCAGAAAGAAGATATGTGGTTTTCTGCAGAGCTGCAGCATCTCTGCAACATTTACTGCAGCGTAAAATAAAAGTTTTATCAATATGATGGTTCAGTTTCGACTCATTAAGTCGTCTTACCTTTTGGTTTTCAGTTCAGACGTGACAGAAAGCAAGAGGTAGTGATTTCTCTGTTGAAGCAGCAGAAAGATTTCACTAATTAATTATTTTAAAGAGAATTTTCATTTACGTCTGTTTCAGTAAGTGATACAAATAAAAGTCTTTACTCAGGTGTTCATTTTCCTGCTTAAATGTTTGTCAAAGTCAGTCTGAGACTGAGGTTGTTGTTATTTTGACTTTGTCTTTTTAGATGTAATTGTAGATGTCCATGTGGTGTGTTTATTCTATGAGTAGTTATTGTATTCTGAAATGTTTCATTTAAAGGGAAATTCCCACTGAAATAATTGCAACAAGCCACATAATTGATCTGTGGTCATTAGCTTAAACAAAGTCAAGTAGAAAACATACTTTGAATTAAAGGAAAATATAAATTCAACAGTGTTTTCTAATTGACGTTATTAAAGCCAATGATGAAAGTTTATTCCCAACTGATTGAGGAGAAAACAGGAAAAATATCCCATTTTTCTGTGGTTTCCTCTTTAAGCTGGATGATCAAACCAACACGGCGAGCTGCAACCTCGTCTCAGGTACAAACTAAATTTAATGTAAAGATGCAAATTAGGAAACATTGTTTGGATGTGAATAAAAAGAGAAAACAAGCTAGAAAAACTAGTTTTTCATGGTGTTTCAGCAGGTTGTTTTAGTCTATTTCAATGTTCATGTCGTCTTTTAGTTAAGTTTCAGTTCTTCTTTGTCTTCTGACTGTTTTCGTCTTTAGTTGTGTTGAACCATCCCTAACCCCCTAACCCAGAGATGTGCTGCATAGATTACTTTGAATGTTCTCCTCTGCAGCGCCTTGAATTCTCAGTTTTAATCCAACATAGTGAAATTAATTATTTAATCTTGATTTTTTGCTACATTTTTGTGTTAAAACATCAAATAGCTGTTTGCAGCAACAACAAAGAAAACAGTTTCCCTTAATTTCATTTAACAATTAACATTTTTTTCAACAAACTTCTACATTTAAAGAACAGCAGTAAAGCCTCTTCCATCATGGTGTCCAGGATATATTGCTGCTCTGAGGCTGAATGAGTCTTTTCACTTTCTGGTCTTCCTAAAAGAACCTCAGCTCCATTCGGGTCGCTTCAGAACTCCGCTGCAGGAATGCTGATGAGGACCAGAAGGCAAGCTCTCTTCACATAAACATTAATTGCACACAGATTAATGTTTTCATTATTTATTTCTGTTAATTATGATGATTTCCTTTTACAGCCAATATGCACATGACATTTAATATTGAAATATTACATCAGACCAATAGAAAACATTTTAATACAGAAATGTGGGCTTAATGAAAAGTATGTTTGATACCTGTTTGAATGTCATTATTTTTTAAGTTACTTTTAATCTGACAAAATGAGCCTCATTAGAACATCTAATTTATTGTACATGATTGTAATTTTTGATCTTAATTTTAAGTAATAACCATTTTAGTAACTTTAAGATTATTTATATTTTATTATTTCATTAATGTATTAATATTTAGCCAATTATTTCCATATGTTTATGATAATATAATTTATTACTTTAGACTTTGTTGTTTACTATTAATGTTTTTTGTTTTTTTTTGCTTTTTATCAGTTCTGAAGATTATAACTGTAATATTTTCAGATTCTCTGGGATCGGTTTCATCCATGTGGGCAGGAGTGGAGTTGAAGTTTGAAAAATGCCTTCAAATGTTTCACAGGATTTCTTTGTTACTTTTCGACGTGTTTCTGTTTTTTCACTCTGAATAGACTTTATGAAATATAAGATGTTGTTTTAAACTCTCAGAGGGACGATATGTTTCTCCTGGTTTGTGTAAATCTGTTTGTCCCACATGTGTTTTCATGCTAATGAGGTCAGAGATTTCATCCATACTGCAACATTTGCTGCATTCATAATTAATAGCCACTTTCTGCTTGCTGTTTGTGTTGTTTGCCTAAATGTTCATCCATGTGCTGCAGCTCACTTCTTGCCAACAAAGCATCTGACTACCGAAAAAACACACTAATGGATTTTCTGGGTTTAATGGATTTGTCGCTAATAACAGCTGACAGTGTGTTGCCAGGCAGAAACCGCTCTGCTGACTTTGAACTAAAACTATTCAGGTGTTACAAACATTTTTCTCAGAAAGTGAGTTTAAGAGGAGGATGGAAGACAGGATTTTTCAGAGGGTGCTTGTGAGTGAATCATTCAGAGCAGAATGAAAGAAAGACACTTTTTAGATGAAGCTTTGTAGTTGCAATGAGACAAAGTGTGAAAAAGTTGAAAGTATCTGAATACTTTAGTAAAATACTGTAAGTAGAAAAATAAGCCTTCAAATGAGCTCAACATCTTTGTCATCGTTTTGGGGAAATTTTTGCACCTTGACATGATTTTTATTACCTGTTTCCCAACAAATGGCAGCATATCTACGCCGCATGAAGCAAATCTGAGACATGTAGTTGTAGTTTCTGCATGGGTGCCTTTAATCTGTCCACAACAGACTCAGAACCTGTGTGTGAAACACCTGCAGACTGAGGGATACTTTAGAAACTGCAGAGAATAAATGTGGAGCTTTGTTTGGTTTCTCAGAGCAAACGTTGGACTAATCGTCCATCAGGCATTCTGCAGGTTCTCTGGTTCAGCCTGTTTCTGCAGATTTAAATGGAAGGTGTGTGCATGTGGTAGCTCTGGTGTTCCTGGAAATTAACCTGGGATTAGAGGTGACAGTTTTCTTCTTTTTGCTGTTATTTTGCGTCGCCTGTGTTTGTAGGTGGAATCAGGGTAACTGACTGAGAGCTTTTACTGAGAGGTTTATGGGGAAAACATGGGGCTGTTAACGTCACATTAATCATTCAAGCACAGAAGAAAAGAAAAAAGCTGCGGAAAATGTATTAATGCTAAACTGTTTACAAAAGTATCAAAAGGAGTGATGATGTTTGTTCAGAACTTCTTGTTCCCTCTGGTTAATCTGGAAGCCGAGCTTCACAGGTAAAACACAAAGAAAAGGAGAAGGACCAGTGGGATGGAATGAAGAGAGGAAACTAATGAGCTCCTCTGCTTCTGCCGGAGGATTAAACAACGTGTGTGTTGGATCAATAGTCAGCTGATATCAGTGGGAATGTCTTCAGGCTGAAGGCTCACACTCTCTGCTTCTGTCTGCTCAGATGAAGATCCAGATTGATCCAAACAGACTTACAGAGATGAAGGTTTGATCCAGAATTACAGAGCAGAAATAAGCCTCAGAGCTTTGGTTCAGTCAGAAACTCTGCTGAGAACATTAAATCAATTCAGTTTATTTCTATAGCGCCAATTCACAACACATGTCGTCTCAAGGCGCTTCACAAAAGTCAGGTACATACATTCCAATTAATCTTAATCATTGAACAGTTCAGTCAGATTCTGTTATTTATTCAAATTGGATAAAAAGTTTTTCTATCTAAGGAAACCCAGCAGATTGCATCCAGTCAGTGACTTGCAGCATTCACTCCTCCTGGATGAACATGTAGAGACAGTGGACAGTCACTGGCGTTGATTAACTGTTTAACGCCGATCAGCTTTAGCAGTTAAAGCTCCACAGTGATGATCAGAGGGTCTCAGTGATTTAGTCTTCACTTGTTCTCTGTTTGGATCACTTTGTTTTTTTGTTATTTTCTGGTTCCTGTCCCTCATAGTGTTTCATATGCGGCCCAATCCTTGGTTTTGAGACCTTGGTTCTTTCTTTTGTTCTGTAAGGTTTGTCTAGGTTCTGGTGATGGTAGATCACTCTGTGTCAATCTCTGTGTTAATCAGTTTCTTTCCCTCAGCTCCTCTGAGGGTTCTCCTCAGGTTCTCACTCAGCTGATTAGCTTCTCCTGTTTCCCATGTCACTGATCTCCTCCCCAGCAGTTAAAAGCCAGTCACTTTCATTTCCTTCTTGTCAGATCCTTGTGTTTTCTGCCATCCCATTTATCCCGTTGCTTCACCAGTTAGCCAGCGATTTTACTGGTTCCGTTGTATTTCATCTATGGTTCGACGTTCTTGTTCCACTAATCCAATGTTTTCAAATTACTTTTAAAAACATTTAAAACTGACTTAATTTCTACTTTAACATGTGATGATTGTTAATGAATCCAAAGAAATTATGAACAGGACAGTGCTGATAAATGGTCAAATATTTATTCTTTATGCTTTTTGACTAAAAATAAAACAGAAGCAGAACTGCTCAGACTTGTTTTATGTGCTTTTAAATGAATAAGAAGTTCACTAACTAAATCAAACACCTTCAGAGAGTAAAGACTTAAAGAAGAGTGAACAGGAACTTTAGAGCTGTTAGTTTGTTTGTGTTTATATCGCTAATGCTGGAGTTTATCTGTTGGTTGGATCTAACTTCCTGTGTGAAACAGACTGTATAAATGAAGCCTGAGTGGTTAAGCCACTGATGGATTGATAAAACGACTCACTGTACATTCATTTACTGATGGTACCAGGTTTCAACAGATCCTGGGATTTAGTTCTTACTGTCAGAATCGAAGGTTTGGAGGTAGGACCAGAGCGCAGAACATGGCGAGGAGGCCACATGGTGAGCTGGTTGAGGTTTAATATTATAATTGCACACAGACTTACAGGCAGGTCATTCCAAGAGCACAAGTTCAGGAGGCAAACAGAAATCAAACCACTAGGAGGAACTCGGGAAGATAACAGGGGAGTAGCCCAGAGGAACCAACAATGAAAACTAGAGAGCTTATAAACTGAGGGAAGTGGAATGTGGACCAATGTACAGGGAGGCAGGTAATCAGAGGAAACCTGTAACGGGTGTGGACCAGGCTGCAGGGAGGCTGAGAGAATTTGTCAGTTTAAACTAATCAGCAGGAGGAAAGCAGGGACAAGAGAAACTGAGCAAAAACTGGACTAAATAAAACCAGGGGAAACTCTGACCTAATAGGAAAATGATCCAACACATGAACACAAGAATCTAGAAAGTAATAAGCTAACAAAAAAAACAAAATGGCAGATCCTGACACATTTAAAAGAGGAATGTTTACCAATTCCTCCACAGGTTCAGATTTTAGATTCTTAAAGTCAGCAAAACTAAAAAGTTACTTTTTTTTCTCCAGAGGCGGCTCAACGTTATGGGATGGAAGCAAATTTGTTCATCACAAAGTGAAATGTGATGCTTGCTTTGATACAAGAACAGTAAAGTGATACAGTGGAAAAGATTAATTTCATTCTGGCTTTACTGACATAACTATGAAACCATAGATTATAGTTAGGACGTTTACAGCTCGTTGATTTGTGACTCCTGCTTCTCTTGGTTCCCCAGACCAGAAGGGGTCCCTAAGAAGATGCATGTCCCCCCTGTACCTAAGATCGGCTCTGCTTATCCTCATTTATTTGCTTCAGGGAGAAATGAGGGGATGGCAGGAAGTTCTCACCAGAAGAAGACCCTGCTGTTCTACAATAGGCCAGATCGTGGATGGTCTTTGCATGGTCATGGAGAAATCTTCAGGGTCTTGGTAAAAACCCAAAGGAATCCCCGTTTACCCATGATGGTCATGTTTGTCCTGGAGGTTTTTTTACTTGGAAAGGCAAGGTCTACCTGTAGATAGAGTCGGTGGAGAACGCAGATAGACAAACAATGCAGCACACAATGAGTTTCAGGATAGCTGCTAAAATGTGTTTTCATCATTATAACAAACTGTTATGAAGCACAAAAACACAAAGAAACTCTCTTGGAGATGTGATGAAACAGGACTCTGGATGTTCCAGCGGCCTCCTTTTAATCAAAAAGATGAAGTAAAATTCCTCAGAGAGATACAAACTTACTTTAATCTGTTTCCTGTACAGGTCTGTTGGGGCTTGAGTTCAGGTTTATAATTTCTGTCTTGGTTTCTTGTCTTCATGCTTCCTGCTTTTCTTGGTTTTAGGAGGATTACATCTTACTTCTGTAAAAAACGGTTCCTTTGTTCATTCTAGTTTCTGTGCTGGTTTCTGTCCCTGACTGATAGACTGGTTCTGATTCAGATTCTTCCGTTTCTCTTGTTTTTCTTTCTTTCTTTCTTTGCTTGTTTTTCTGTTAGTCTCACTCTGTTTTCAGGTAGATTTCTGTCTCTGCCGAACTTGATTTATTTGATTTCTATGTGTTTTGAGTTTAAAAAAGTTTCCACTCAGTATTCACCCCATTCTGTTACTGAGCTTCAGCACTTGCTGAAGTTGTAGAAAAATGTGCTATTGCATGGTGGCGCCACCTGCTGGCTGGATTTATTAGCTTCAGCCGCATTAAACAATGAGCTCTATCACTGCGCGTTGCAACAGCTGAGTTTTTGGACAGTTTTGATCCTGATTTAAAGCTCCTCGATGTTTTCTTGTGTGGCAATCCAGGTTTCTGAAGCTGCTCTTTATGATAATTTAAGGTTCATATTGCAGGTTTATAGGGTGTTAGATAGAAATATTTGACTTATAACAAGAATTATAACTGATCTTCATTTGTTAAACTGGCAGAAATCAACACTTTGATGAAGACGTTTGTATGTTTTTCTTTATTTTCTGTCTGATTGTTTTTCTTACATCCTAAATACAAAATAAAAAGGACTCCATAAAATATTTAACGAACAGAAACCAGGACCCAAAGCGGATTCTCCAACCTCCACTTGAATAACTTGTTATCTTTAAAGCATAAAATGAAACAAAGACAACTTAATGCTTTACTTATCTGGTCGCAGTCACTGCAGACAGATTCCATTTCAGTGTCAGCTAAAAATGTAATTAGTGTGTTTATTAAACAGATTATACTGCTTTTTTTTCTTTAAACCAGCATAGAAAGTCAGATTCGGTGGATTATGTCCTGAACTATTATCAACTTATTGGCTTATTTAATGATTTTTTATCCACACATTATTAATATTTCAGTAATAAGTCTGGAAATGATGCAGAAACAGAAAGAGAAGAATTTGACACAAAAATATTTATCTAAAGAACACAGCATATGCAGCACTGAGAGATCAAGCCCTCTTTTTTTATTTTCTTCCAAGCAGCCAAACATGAATCCAGTCTTTTAAAGTGGTCGTCAGGCTTTCTGAAGCTCTTTCAGAGTTTCCTTTATGGCTGCATGTTCACTCATGTTCAGTCCACTAATGAACCATTTTCAGGGGATTATTTCCTGTTAGGCTACCTCTAACCTACACATCATTCAGAAATAAAAACGGATGAACAGTACTTTATTGAGACAGAAGAGGAGATTTAGCAAAGAACCAATTTTAAGATGGATCTTTAGCCTCTTTATTAGCAGCTGCTTTTTACATGGACAATATAGCTCACCACCCAGGACGGCATGACCTGGGGGCAGCATAAACACTACAACAAAAGTAATCTTTCAGTGTCATCCCAAATATGTTTTCGATCTTTCATTTGAATGTACAGTGTTTTATACACTGTAAGAAAATGAAGTTGAGTGCAACTAGCTAATGGTGCTGAATTAAAGGGCCCCAGTGTTTTACAAGGAAATTGAGAGTGCATTTGAGAATCTCCAGTTGTCAAACCTGGACAGAGATTCATAGAACATTTATTATATTCTGTGTGAGCTGTTTTAATGTGTTTATTTTGTATTTGGACCACATTAGATTGAGAGAAACATTAAAAGCAGCATGTATAAACTGGTCAAACCATGTAGAAGGTTGCACAAGAAGGAGCTCACCCAGGGCATCATTCATAGATGAACCGCCCCCGTCAACAGCAGCCTGTCAAAGGATTCAATTGAACCCTTTTTTTAAAAAAAGAGCAGCGAAAACAGAATTTTAACTCATACAGATGATGCATCTCTCCGGTCCTGTTTTAGGACTTTGATGAATGTGTTCCTGTTTCTGTTACTCTTCATCTGCTGTCAGGAGTGTTCTAGTGTCCTTCTCTGAAAAGGACTCTAGTGTTCTGGAATCTTTTTCGCAGATTTTAGTTAAGGCAGCACTACACATTCTTTCCAGACTGAGAAGAACTGAAAGTGAGTGAAAAAGCAACCAAAGTCCAAAGTAAAAACTGTCCTTCAGAAAGCCTGTTGATAAGGAGCACTTTTAAAGACACGATCAGAGGACTGAATATTCAGAAAGAATCTGTACTAAACTGCTGTTTGCTTCATGTTTGGTATTAAATTGTGAAAATATTAAATTTCCCATTTCATAGGTTTAACTAAATTATTCAGATGCGTTTTCCCTTTGGGACTTTGTGAACGGGGCGTTTCACCTCTATTAGCTCCAGGAAACTAAAACTGTCCCACTTTGTTTCAGTACTTCTTTAAATCTGAGGAAGTTTGCATCCTTAAAAATACCTGCAGAACCAAGGACCTGGAATCTGCACTAATTAAACCCAATCAGCGCGGTTTGTTGTCATTATTATGGGATGTTGCTGATTTTGACTGTGGGAGACTGTCTCTTTCTGTGGGCGTGGTCTCCTCCAGGTCACATGGTCCGGGCCTTTGTTGATGTGATCCGGGGGAGAAAGAACAGGAGCACGGAGAAAAAAAGAAAGAAAAGTACCGGCCCGACCCACCGAACCTTTCCGTCCAGCTTCCCCGGCGCACAGACGGTTCTGCTCGGCCTGGATGCTGCAGCTGCAGCCCCTCCGGAGCTCCACCTGGATAGGTTGTTCCGCGGCGCCCCGCGGTCGCTTCTTCTCCCCGCCGGTTTGAGCGCTTGGCAGCGGGGGCTGGGGGATGGAGGCTGTGTCCGAGCTGTGAGGTGTGGGGGTCGGTGTGTGTGCAGCCCCCCAGGCCCTCTGCTGCTTTGTTATACCGGGCTGCGAATTAAAGCCCTCCTCCCGGCTTTCTCCTCGGCTTTTCCAGCCTGTTTCTTTCTGGACGCGTTTCTCCTGGAAGCCCAGAGGAGTTTTGGGAAAACACATGGACACAAAGAGGATTTAGGGATTTTATTCTTTGGCTGATCTCTCTTTGCATTGAGGATTTTTTTTGAGAAGACGCCAGAAAAACACTGATACTTTCTTTTCGCCCATTCCGTAAAACCTCCTCCATTCATCTACATTAATCCATTTCTCCCTCAGTCTATTCCTCCACTCCTCTCTGCCTCCCTCTGTCCGTCCATCATGGCTCCTCTGCACCGGGTCTCCTGGTTCTGCTGCCTGCTGGTCCTGCTGGGTCTTCCCGCAGCCCGGAGCTCGTTCCCCCGTAGCGGAGGCGGCGGCGGCGCGGACTGCGGCCCCGGGAAGGCCTCAGAGTGTCCAGGTGAGCCCTCACATACCTGAAGCTCCGGGTCAGAGGTCACCGGCAGCAGCCTTATTGTTTCTGCCTTCTGTTCACGTGACCGAGCTGTTGTTATCCCTCTGTTGTCATGACGACCAGGCAGGAGGATAAAAAAGGCACATCTCAAGGATAAACGATGTTCTGTTCGGTTCAGGCAACAGCAGCAGGTTAATGAGACCACCTGAGTGCAGTGATGCAATCAGTCCCAACAGATGTGTGTGTGTGTGTGTGTGTGTGTGTGTGTGTGTGTGTGTGTGACCACTCCTCGGATCAGGCCGGGTCTATTCTGGGATTAATTACAGGCTGGGAGGAACTGGGCGAGGCCAGGCCAGTTTCTGTGACAGATTCATCAAACTGCAGCCGTGCACGCTCAGATTTATGGCTGCAGGGATGCAAACAGACAACTGCAGCTCACCCAGAGCCTCACAGCTACTTCAGACTGCTGAGATTGAAGGGTTGGGGGTTAGAATGTAACAAAGGTCATCAATCAGCTACAGCTTTAACTAATATCCCTCCAAGAGTCATCAACTTTGAACACATTAAATGACATTATTGGGATTTTATGTGACAGACCAACACAAGCTATTGTGCATTATTGTGAAGTGCAAATAATCGGTTTGAACGTCCTTTACATATAAAGGCCAGAAAGGGTCGGCACTCATATGCCCCCTTAATCTGATACCCTAAATAAAATGCAGTGCAGCAAATTGCCTTAAGAAGCCACCTGGTCAGTAGTCAGACCCCGGCTGTGTGTTAATTAGTTTCAGTATGAATGCAGATGTTCTGTTTTTGGCCTCAGAAGTTTGTTAGACAACAACCAGCATCAGTAAGACCAGCACAGCAGAGAGGTTGAGATAAAACTGTGAAGAAGCTGGTCTGAGTTGCTGGGAAGGTGGATTTTTAAATATTGAATAGAAGAATGACGTGCAAACCGTTTATTTTTATGGCATAAGGAGTCTAGCAGTCTCAGTGCCTGTAGATTAAAGTTGTTGCTTCTGCATCCAGGAGGATATTTGTTCCTCGGTTTTATCTCTGCTCTGGCCTTTATTGTATGTGATTTGCTTCTTGATCAATGTAAATGAATGTATTTCCAGCTTTAAATCAGTCCCTGGGTTTTTACCTCCTTCATGCCTGCAAATGTGGTTAAGCCCTGAGTTTTGTCTTTCAGGCTCTGTGTCTTAAACACTAAGGAAGTTTTTTTTCTCAGATGTATCGTCTTGGTTGGGTTTCATAGTTGGATCTTTGGTTGCTCGGTGTTCATTTGTCTGTTTTTGTTGTTGATGGGTGCATTTAGCTGGAATGTGTTTGTCGTGTTCACACTTGTGGATGTTTAAAAAATAGTCGGACTGAAGGTGAGAAGACTCCGGATGAAGATTCTTGATGGATCCTGATAAATAACCAGCTGACCCTGTTTTAGAGGGACCAGTCAGTTGATTTTATTTGCAGAATCACACCATCATCTTTCTGCTGTTGTGTTATTGCTCCAAAGAACTTCAGTATTCTCCAGATCTCTGCTGACAGGGAAAACATGTTTTTCATGTCAGACTTGCAAACTTTTCCAAACTAAAAATATCTTTCTCTGTCCTTTTTTTGGTCAAAAAATAAATACAAAGCTTCTCTATGACTATATATTCATTTATAGTTCTGAGAAACCTGTGGACTTAGCCAGAAATTTGTACAAGCACACCTCACAGGTCCCTCCCCCTTGCTCTCTGCTGTGCTACAGCCCTCCCTCGCCACCGTCATCTGTCTCGAATTACACTGTCAGGACATAGTGACAGTTTTAACAAATACATTAAAAAATCAATTTTTACAAAAGTTATGTACTGCTGCTTTAAGCGGCGTCTGGTTTGGATGACAATCAGAAAACGGGAACCTGACAGAATGAAGGCATCTTTAAAGCAGAAACTGGGCTTTAAATCATCTGTGTTCAGCTGATTTCTGGTTCAAAGGCTCTAAATCTCATAGGTGTTTAAATGGAGCTGATCTGCACCAAACCCCTGAGCATGAATCCAGCTTAGCCTCTTTCACGATTCCAGGAACATAAGGATAATAAAACCCTAGTTAATGTTTTTTGGCCAAATGTCTAAAATATGACAAAAAACTGGAAAAGTTTGGAGAAAACCTGAACCTATCAGCTCAGTTAAACCCGAACTGCTGGTTCAGATATTTTCTCTGATTGTTCTGAGTGTGGGCGGTAACAGAACCACAGAAGCTCCTAAAGCTTGGTGGATGGAAGACAGTGAAATTATATTAGACATTTTAAAATTAGATTTTATATTCCCAGCAGGCCTCAGTTTGACTGAATGTTTGGAAAATGTTAGGATATTTCAGCTCATAGATCCATCACAGCTGGACAGAACCAACTGTTGGCTTGTTGGTTCTGATTGGAGAAAAACTGGATCTGTTGGTCATCTTCAGGAGGAGTGAACACCTTTTTCTCTGTCCTTTTCCTCTAGATTGATCTGCTGCAGCAAACAGGCTCTGCTCTCTCTGAGATGAACAGCAGAACCTGCAGCTGTTTTCGGACTTTACTTCCCCTAAATAAAACTCACTGAAGTATTTTTAGTTATTTTCCAAATTGCACATTCAGCAGATGAGCTTTGAAGAAAACTTCACTTTGATGGAGTTTCTCTGATCTAAATGTAGAAACGTGGAGCTAAAATAACTGAGTTCAGTCTGTGTGACAAAGGCTGGACGTTTTCTGAGCATCTAAAGAAGGATTTCTGTAACAGACGTTCTCCTGGGAACATGTTCCTCTCTGCCACAGTTTCTCTCCCCAGCAGAACCTTAGATTTTAAGCTTGATCAGTTGAGGATGAGGAACAGCAGGAAAGATTTGTGTTGGTAAACAGAATGAAACTTCAACCATGAGGCTGATGTTGGCTGTGAGGAACTGACTGTTTTTACCTATAAACCATAATTATTAGGTTCATCAGAAAAATTTTATTAAAAAAAGTTTAACAGCTCAAACATTAAGGAAGTTATGTTGAATTGTTGTGTTTTTAACAAAGAACTGGAACTTTCTGGAGAACTTTCCAAAGACATACCAAGACCCACTGTGTTGAATAGTAACTTGTATTACTACTAAACTGCACGTTTCCTGCTGAACAACACTGATTAGCATCCTGGCACCTGTTAGGTGGGATGGATTCGGCAGCAGAACAAATGGCAGCATCTGGATCAGAACATCTGGAAAACTGTAGCTCTTTGGGGTGTTATCAGGTTGAAATGGTCAGGATCCATCAAAGTGGTCCAAAGATGGAAAAGTGGTGAATCCGTGACATGGGGAGCCAAGACTTGGCCGTTTGGTCCGATCCAACCAATGAGCTCTAAGAGCTGAAGAACTGTAACACTGGTTCTGATAGGAAGGTGTCAGAATGCACAGTGTGTCACAGTTTGTTGCTAGTGGAGCCGCTGCCTCTACGGGTCTCAGTGAGTTTTGGCTGCCGAAGTGGGGCTGCTACACTATTAGGCAAGTGGTTATAATGTTGTGCCTGATCGTTAGAATCAGGTCATCTTCATTAGTTTGTTTAGTTCCTCCTTCAGTTCAGTAATGTTCCAACGTCTGAAGAAGCTCTGCAGTCGTTTCTAGAGCCTGGTGGAAGAACTGTTCCTAGTGTCTGCAGGGAAAATGTCAGATCTCCACAGTCGGCGGTTTCCTTCATCGTCTGCAGAACAAAGAGTGACGCTTCTCACTTCCTCTGGATGGGATGGAGTGGGGGAGGAAAACATGCAGAACGATGATCTCCCATCGGAGATGCCGTCGTCGCTCAGCTCAACCTCTGCACTCTGCTTCACTTTCAGGCTGACCTGAGATCATCAGCCGCACAGCGACACCATCTTGTTCTGGAAGAACTCTGTAAAACCATCTGATTTAAAAACAACCCTCAGTCCACATTCTGGGGAAAGGATTCATAACAACCAGGCTGCCTCTCTGTCTCCAGATTAATCCAGAATCTGCCCTTATTAAAGATTCAGGAGGTTTGATCAGAGCTGCTGGATGTGTTTGTTTCATGGTTCACCTGTTAATGATCTGAGTAGAATGAAGCTGTTCTGTTTCTGACCTCAGAGGTTGGTGAGAAAACATTAGAGAACAAACAGCATCATGAAGCCCCAGGAACTCAGCAGACAGGTCTGGGAGAAAGTCCTGGAGAAATGTAAAGCAGAGTTAGGTTCTACAGCAATATCCCAGGCTTTGCAGACATACTAATGTGTGGAGGTCCACCTGAACTGACAGGTTGGGCGAGGAGAGCATTAATCAGAGAAGCAGCCAAGAGGCTCATGGTTACTCTGGAGGAGCTGCAGAGATCCACAGCTGGGGTGACTTAATCTCCACAAATCTGACCTTCAAAGAAGAAGGTTGTTTTTTTTTTCCCCACAGGGTCGTTAAAATGAATTTAAAGGCTCATAAACTGGAGGCCATGATTTCTACGCAGCTCTGTGCTGAAGCTGAACATCTGGAGAAGTTCCTCCTGCTGTGTGTTTCTCACACACCTCTCAGATCTGCTGGGCTGTAGCTCCTGATTGGGTTTATGCATCTCTGCTGTATCACCTAAAGTGTTGCCAGCCTCCTCACCGCGTCTCTGCAGACCCAAAACAGTCTGTAAACATCTGCTGAGAAGACAGTTACTATAGCAACAGCGCAGCATTGCAGAAGTTGTGGCTTCAGGGACAAGTTTGCATCTCTCCAGAGGAACATGAAGATGCAGAAATGTTTAATCAGCATTGCAACTGTTTGAATGATGTTAGATCAGTTCAAGTTTTATTCTATTTTCTGCAGAAACAGGAGTAGCAGTGCATTTGGTCATGTGGTGATCAGATTCCTGAAAGCACAGTGTGTGTGTGTGTGTGTGTGTGTGTGTGTGTTTGTGTGTGTGTGTGAGCAGGTGGACGTGGCTGGCTCAGCACTCTGTGGTATTTACTAATTACAGGAGAAGCTGAGGTCACGGCCCCTGTAATTACAGCCTCTAATTGGCCAGCCTGCATGCCAGCAGCCAATCAGCTGCCATCAGGAAATTACAAGCCTGGATAACAGAGTTTGTGTTTGTGACCTAACAGCTGGTGGATGGATGAGTTCAGCTGTAGCCACCATGAGGTTGGAGACAACTTGCCTCTAACATCAGACTGAATCAGCGTCTTCTGGTGATAATCACAGTGAGACTGAAGCACATGAAGCAAACTGCAGAAACACAATCATTCTTACATTTACATTGGCCTTTATTTGCATTTGAATGTTTAAAGATAACAAAATGTCAAAATCTCACTAAAGCTTCATAACATTTCTTTGTTTGACTCCAAATATTAACAATTCCTAATTTATTCCAGGGAATAAAAAGTGCTGCTGGGTCCGTATTAAAGGTTGTCCTTTTGAATCCAACCGACTGTAGAGGAATTAGAGGATTATACCCATTTCTGACTCAAAGCATATGTTTCTAACTTCTTTCTGCTTTTCATGTAACTGTACATCAAAGCTCATGCTGCTCGGTTTGTTCATTTATGAACCAAAAAATGTGAAAAAGTCAGACTTTTCAGCATTTGACTTTGTGTTGATAAACTGAGCCAAGCAAGGAAAAACTGTCTGGTTCTCATCTGTGAGTGACTGGAAATCCTGCCAACAATGCCACCATTTTCATGGAAGAAATTAAACAAATCAGACAAGAGAGAGAAACAGGACAGACCTAGAAATCCACAAGATGGATTTTTCTATCTGTTTTTAAGATGGAAAATCGAAACGTTCTTTCAAGGAGAGATCATTTCTACAACAACAAACATTTGCCAGAAGAAACCAAGAGACTAGAGGCAGTATTCAGTTCTGCGCTTAAACAACGGTCACAGTTGGTGTCAAGTTAATTAAACTAGAAAGAGATAGACATCCACGCAGAGGTATTTCAGCTGGATTCCTCTCAACGACCAAACAATCTTCCTTCCTTTCTTTCTTCGTTTATTTTCAGGCAGAAATTGACACACATTTTTCCAGCCAGTTGTACCAACGCTGCCTCTCTGATACTTGTAAATGTCTCTGTTTTGCACAGATTCACAGGTTTGTTTGGCACCTAGTGTCCTTCCACAATAATCAAGTGCTGTGCATCACATTTCTAGTCCCTGTGCCACCAGGTTATCACAAAATGGTTCCTACCCTCTTGCTTCCAAGCTTGACTTGACAGTTGGTGGTGTCCACAGGTCACCATGACCTTAGAAATCAGCAGTAGGTCTTCCTCATGTTCAATATAACATGCTGCTGCCTGGAAGTGTTCAGAGACCCTTCTGCAGTGCACACAGACTCACTCCAACATGTCTGCCTCATCAGACCCAGTGACGGTTTTTAAATTTAATTAAAGAACTTGAAGGGTTTAAAACACTGATCCTCAGAAAGTGATGAATTATATATTTCAGATTTGTCAGACAAGAAGAGCGACCTGCGCGTGTGCGATGCCGGAACGTGTCGTTTCGGAGGAACCTGCCGCGAGAACGGAGCCGACATCAAGTGTGTGTGCCAGTTCCATGTAAGTCCTGCATACACGCAGTCAGAGAGAGCGCCCCCTACAGGCCGTAAAAGATCAGACCGTAAAATCAACAGCGCTGCTTTGAACAACCATCCTGATAAAGTTTTCTGCATCAGGAACGATGATTAATTAGATTTGATTTATGGTTCTGTCTGAATCAAAAGATTTTCTGATTGTGTTGTCTCCTGTTTCAGTGCAATAAGAAGTACGTCCCCGTGTGCGGCTCCAACGGAGACACGTACCAGAACGAGTGCTTCCTCAGGAGAGCTGCCTGCAAGAAGCAGAGAGCCATCAGCATTGTTTCAGACGGAGCCTGTTACCACGGTAACGCTCTCATCCACTCACATTCAGCACTTAAACTGGAAGGTTTGGGCTGAAATCACACTCTTCCTGAATTATTCATAAATCCTGATCATCAGCTTTCTGCTGCTAAGTTGCTCGTTTGCTCACATCCTCTGAGGCGCATCTTCCTGCAGAAGATCCATGCAGCTAAACGGGCTGAGGCCCACTGCTCCGTTTAATTCATAGCCCACAGAAACATTATGGAGAGACTTTATAGTTTTCATAAAATAAAAATACAAACGTTTTTTCTTTATATTTTGTGTTTGAGGAGCTTTTATGAGGCCAGAGCACTGAAGGCACAGAGCTGGCTTATTAAAAATCAAGTTGATTATTTCTCAGTTCAGTTCTTTCCCACAAGGGGAAATTTGGTGCTCAGCAGCAGTCAGACAGTCAAAGCATAATCCACCCGTCAACACGATTTACCCCTTTATAATAAGCATATCAGCAAGGATTTAAAAACAATAAAACTATTAAACATTGTAAAACGTGCCCAGCTTGGTCAAACTGGTTAAGAGCTTTAACTGCGACAATTGGGTCAAAATAATATTTGGACCGATTGGACCTTATAGTGGGCAACCGGTACCTTCGACCTGAAGGAGGAGAATGAATTCTTCTGAAATGGGGCGGTCTCCACTGTCTGTTCCATCAGCCAGGGGGCGCTGTTCAATGCCAATTATTTTGCTGGCAGTTTTAACAAGATTAAACTGACAGTTCTTATTCTTTTCAAATTTTTTATCATTCTGATGACAAATGTATTTTTGTTTTTCTAGGCTAAAGATTCACATAAAGTCATAAAACTGTACAGTAACGACCAGAATTTAAATTCTCTGTGTTTCTATTAAATTAAATATGTAAAAAAAATAGCTGGAAGCGCGGTTTAATGGGTCTGTTCCTTCCAACCTTCACTCATTGCCTTAAATATGTGAAACAGTTTGATGCATAGAGATGTGGTCGCATACAAATCTTTGACTGCATGTCGGCTGAGCTGCCACCAAGAGAGAGGACGCTCAGCTCTGTTTCAGCTTTGAGTTTTTACCTCCAGGTGAAAATCAACAGCAGTAACTGTGGTCAAAATCTCAACATTTCAGATCAAAAAGTATTTAACTTTCTCATAATGGCTTTGAAAAGGAGAGTGAAACATCTGAGACAAGATGTAACAGTTTGGCTTGTTGGAGAAACAGAAAAGAGAGAAGAAAGAAGTCCTTCAGCAAAGGTTCTGGTTTTAGAGTTTCCCTAAACTTTCTAGCAGCTTCAACAGACTGCAGTAACATACGAGTTGTCACTAGGTGGCAGCAGCTTCCTGAAAGGTCTCCTTCTTAATGGAAATAAGAGCTTAATCAGGACTTCATCTGTCTAACAGATGTGTGCTGCTTTGGTTTTACTCTGGAAGGTTTAGTGGCATTAATTAGTTTCAGAGACAACTAGGGATCAGCTGTTTCCATCAGTTACCAACTCATTTTCAGTCCAGAACCTGGCCTGTTTCCAGAGATTCTAAGACAATCTGGCTCCTTGTGTCAGAAAATGAGAGCTGGACTCATGAACAGACAGACACATTCTTTGGTCTCCTTTCACAATAAACAATCTCTGGAATAACGTGAAACTAACAAAACCTAGTTAGTGTTTACTCCATGTTTAACACAGATTAGATTTTTCTTTGATTATTAATCCAGCTGAATGTTTCAGAGAACTAAATAAATGAAAATAGCTTGGTCCATAAAGCAGGCAGCATTAAGTAGATGTTTTGTGGAGCTCCTTCTGAGGGACTCACTGTCGATCTCTGGACTTCACAATGAGACGTTGCGTCTGCCAACACGCTTCTTCAACAAGTTCTTCAGCTGTCTGAGGATTGAGAGGTGGTGTCTCCACTCTGCAACATTCAGATCTTTCCGTTGATGTTCAGCAGGATTTAGATCTGGGCTCATGGACTGTTGAAGAAAAGTCCAATGCTTTTATACATCAGTTCTGGGTCATTAATCTGTATGAGGACCCATGACCTGGAACTGATGCTGAACCTTCTGACACTGAGCTGTATGTTTAACTCCAGGATGCCTTTATTAGGATCACCACAGATTTAGGGTTCCCTTTGCCAGATCCTGCAAAACCCCCTGTTGTTTTCCTTCAGAGCTCATGTGATGGACCAGCACCTCCAAAGGTTTTTCTCCCAGAAACTTTGGGGCGGGTCAGCATGCATTTGGCTTTTTTTGGGGGTATTCTGTCAACAGTGGAGGCCTGCCAGGTTTTCTTCATTGAAACCCATTATGGTTGGAAATGCAACAGCAGGTGTGACCAGAAACCTTTACCTTGGAGTTCAGTCTAAATTTAATGATCTGTATCATTACCTTGTGTCCTGGAGGTTTCCCACTGTCCCATTATTTGCCCCCTCTATCACTTACTAAAGTCAAGTCAAGTTTATTTATATAGTGCTTTTCAGCAAAAAAGCCCCTCAAAACGCGTGACGGTGCCATTAGACAGTTGGTCTTATGTAATCAATTCTGAGGAATGAATTGCTGGATTTTTTCAGCGGGCTGAAATGGAACCAACAAGTCTGTCTCTTTCAAAACATTTTGATCAGTGAGAACCTGCTGCTTCACAGCATTATTTATTTTTCTGCCCAAAATGTGACCGAATCACCTGGAAATAAAACCATTAACCTCTGCTCTGCTTCAGCATCTAATTCTTCTTGTTTCCTGTCAGCTGCTAACATCAGATCTTCTCTCTTTGTGTTTGTCAGATGGAGGTTCCGGATCTGCAGATGGAGGTAAATAATTTCAAATTTTCTGGTTTCTCAGTTTCTTGTTTTTTTGTCTTTTAATAAAAACATATAAGCACCAGGTTGCAGCAGAGGAGCTAATGCAGTTCAGTTTTCTGTGTCTGCAGACGATGAAGGTTCTGGTCGTGGAAAAAAGGCCTCCAAATGTGGAAACTGCAAGTTTGGAGCCGAATGTGATGAAGACTCTGAGGACTTACTGTGAGTGTACACAGACATGCATGATCCCAAGTTGGCACACCGACCACAGCTTCAACATGAAGATGTCTGTGTTTGCAGCTGCATGTGTAACATCGTGTGCAACGGTCACAACGACAACCCGGTGTGCGGCAGCGACGGCATCACCTACGACACGCCGTGCCACGTCCGCGAGGCTTCCTGCCTCAAACAGCTTAAGATCGACATCAAACACGTCGGACGGTGCCAAGGTAACGTGTTAAAAGCACAGAGAGAGGGAGACAGAGGGGAGAGATCAGGCCAGGACATTATGGATAAGGGGATCAAGGAAAACAGGAGGAGAGATGTTGTGGATGGGAGATGGAGTTCAGGGGGGAGAGTAAGGAAAGGTAGAAAAAGGTTTTCAGTTCGTTTTATATTTAATGAGGACCTGACCTCAATCTACAAACACACTTATCTTCCTGTTGTTGTGAGGACCCACAATGATTAATTTATTACTGTGGGACCCGGTCTAAAGCAGGCCTTTCAGAGTCAGAATGTCCCCATAGTTCAGATCCGGCTCCACCGTGACAGTTTCAAGCCAGAATGTGTCCCCATTGGCCAGTTCAACACAACTGACTGAACAACCAGCTGGTCTTGTTTAAAAGCCAGCCTCTGCTCTTCGTTCTGAACTTCTCCTCTTCATCACTGGATGTGTTCTCACGCTGGCAGAAAACACAAGATTAAATCACATTTTATAAAACATCGAATTACAACCTTTAAGATCCGCTCCTACTAGGTATGTTGCATGTAGGTCGCGTTGAGTGGTGGGAAAGATGTGTTGTCTGGTGTTACTGTCTTCTACTGTTGTGTTGGTGAGATGTTTGGTTCTCATCTGCCACGATGCTGCCTATCAATAGGCTTAGGTGGGAGGTCCACCTGCTGTAATTCATTTCAGACATCAAAACAAGCAACACTAGTGGGTGGCACCAACAGCAGGCCAGCAAGACCATCAAGATATAAAAAATGCAGCTGCACCACCAGCAAGATGCAAAAGGAGCATCCGCCTCCAAGTTGCACCCAGGCTTGACGGTGCTGGTTGCTGGAAGAATGAAGATAGAAAAAGGTTTTTAAGGCTGCTCTTTATATGCAGGGTGCACCTGTCAAGCTGTCAAGAAGTTCAGATTGTTATACGTGCATGATTCCTGCTCATGCATGCACTAAGGTATCAAATCCATGTTAGCTTTATTTAAACTAGCATGCAGCATGATGGAGGACATGCTTTGTTGTGCACCGGGCTTTGAGTTCTACACTTCACGTCCTGTGCCCAAGTCTCCAGTTTTGTCCTCCTTTAAGCACCACTGGGAGTAAATCTTCATCAGAGGATAGGGGAGGTCCGCATAGGTAGGTATTACAGAGCCACCATGTAGCTTTCATAGCAGTGGATATACAATGTTTCCACTAGAATATTTTGACTTCTTAAATAAATCAGAGGCCTGGGGAGGCCTGAAAGAATCAGATGAAGAAAGTTGGTGCTGGAAAGTTATTTCCCGACAGTTCCTCTATAGAAACAGCACAAAAAAGTGGGGTATGGGTTTATACTGTTATCTTTAATAAACCACCTGCTTTTCTAACTTTAAAACGTTAAACATTTCCCGAATCTCTCCAGCAACTAATGAATAAACTTTTCAGCAACTCATTACTTCATGAGGTCCATTTTATTAGCTAAGTTTATTCCAGTAGAAGTGAATCATCGCTGCTGATAAACAAAATCTTTATTATGTTAATGTTGGGTTGTTTCACCTGTTTAAAGGAACCTAAGTCAGTGTTTTAACAGATAAACAGATTTAATGTTGCATTATCTGAAATCAAAGGAATGAAAAGTAAAATCTATGATTTGTAAACAGTTCATGGACTTGTGCTCTCATCTTCAGATAAGACTTTAAGTGAGCGTTTAGAGATTTCACATCAGCAGCAGCAGCAGGACATGCCTGCAGACATGTCTTGGGCCTAAAGCAGCTCTGACTTGTTTGTGAGCTTCTCTGTAAACTTCTCCATCACATCACATCACATCACATTAAGCTACATTCAGAGTTACACGTTTGTCCTGAGGGAGGTGAAGCCAGTCAGAGGAAGTTCATCCTCCTGAGGAGCAGCTCTGAGATCAGTCAGGCTGCAGATAATGTGACCTAGAAAATAAAGCATAATATCCTTTTACAAGCATCAGATCAAAAGGTTATGGTACAGCTAGAAATATTCTTCATAAACCTCATGATTTGTAAAATAAAATACTGCTAAATAAAACTCAGGCTTTAAAATGTAGCGAATTTAAGCATCATCAACAATCATGGAAGAGTTTTCCTTCAGGCGAACACCTTTTTAAAATCTAACAACCAATGTTACTGCAATTTTTCTCTGTGTCTGAGCTAAATGAAGAAGATGATTTAAAGCTGGTTTGATCTGCAGCTGAAGCTTCTGCTCTCTGCCTGGCCTTCAGGTGAATTAGCTCCTTTAATGTGAACTCAGTGAAATAACTTTGATCGGTTATAGAGATAGTCATGAAATGCTCAAAGCTCATAAAATTTCATTTTAATTGGATATGTTTTTTTTCTCAAAATTGTATATTAAGCACAATTCTTTTACCTTGATTCTTCTCCTTATGTGGACCAGTTGACTTTTATGAAATACGACCCCTGATCAAACCAAAATAACACTAAATGACCTCCTGCTGGTTGATTACTTATTGGAATGACATACTTGATTTACTTTAAATCATTGATTGTCAAAACGGCTGTAAAAAGTTCCTATGGTGGATATAAATTGACACATGGTCAACACGAAACATTCTGAAGACGTTGGAAACCAAACATCCAAAATGTCAAAGGTATGAAGGATGAAGGGGAAAAATAACCAAAATTACAGATTTTAATTCAATTTGCTTGATTTTCAATTTTGGCTGAAACAACATGTTATGAGGAAACTAACTTTGACCGATAAACTTTGACGATGAAGACAATGTGCTCTGGTGAGGTCAAAGATTCCATTATAATTTATTTAAATATCTTTTTATTGACCATCAATAGATAACAGGTACATGTCAGAAGGACATCCTTTGAATATTGCTCGTATTTTTACATTGAAATGTCAAACACACACTCACCCCCCATCCCAAATAATGACTGTGATGTAGAACCTTCAATTGTATTATTATCAAGTTTTACACAAAATGTACTGTCATTTACTCTCTGTAAAGCGTTGATCCAGCAATCCTCCGCCAGCTCCTCCCCCAACTCGTTCTCCCACTCAGTCCTAATCCCCATAATGATTCATTTGTCATGGAGGCAATAAATTAATTTGTTCTTGAGATTAGTTTTTTCTTGTTTAAATCCCTTGTCTGTGCCATCCGATAAATGCGGAATCTAGCTTACCTGGGAGAAGGAGGTGATTATTAAGAATAGGGCTGGTGTAGAGGAGACCAGGGCCCCAAGAGATGTCAAGAGGCAAGATGTGGCCTCCTTGTGGCACCATTTAGTATCCGGAGAGTAAGCCAGTAAATAATTTTTTTAATATATTTGCAGTCCAATAGTAGGGACACATGTTTGGGAGATCCAAGCCACCCTCTATTTTAGTTCTCTGTAGTAGTTCCAGCCTAATTCTCGGTTTCTTATCATCCCATTTAAAGATGTGAACGCTTTATGAATCGGTTTAAAGAAAGATTTGGGGAGGTAAAGTGGAATACACTGAAACAAATATATAAATCTGGGGAGCATGTTCATTTTTATAAAATGTACTTTTCCTGCTAAAGATAGGTGAATTCATTTCCATCTCTTCAGATCTAGTTTGACTTTTTCAAACAGTGGACAGAAGTTTTTCTGGTAGAGTTTCTGTAGGTCCCTTGTAATATTAGATAGATACTTAAAGCCATTCTTAGACCATTTAAATGGCAAGACATTATCCTGTATTTGAAGGGCCAAGTCATTCACAGGCTAGCACTCACTTTTACTAAGGTTGAGCTTGTACCCAGAGAGAGTACCAAAACTCTTTAGAGCGTGGATAATGTGGGGTACATTTGAGACAGGGTCAGATAGGTACAATAATAACTCATCTGCGTATAAAGATTTGTTGTGATTATTAATCTGACAATATTATTTAATATTTAATATTAATATTTTATCAAATAATATTTCGGTCTGTTAAGGGTTGTCCTGTGAATACCAGTCCAGTAAGGCGATGGTATTAGGACAAAGTTGAAAGGTGTGAGCCAAGCTCTGACATTTTTGAACAGCATAAACTCTGTACACACATGGAATGAATTCACACAATTTCTTAAAATACAAGAATTTATTAACAAAAATAAGTCAACTCAAAGTCAAACATATTTCAATCAAAAAAAACTTTACTATGCTAAAACAATCCCAAACTAAATACCAGGCAGAATTAAAGATTAACGAAGACTTATGGGGTATGTACAAAATTAAAAAAAGTTGATTAAAGAAGTTGAAACCATGACCAGAAGAGTGATCAACATTACCCTGCAAGTTTTTTTGTTTGAGAACCAAGGATTTTTTGAAAAATCTGGAAATGAAGTTAAAGGGGTCTTTGGAACCAACTTAGGCAATAATCAGAAAAGTTAAGACCATTCACAATGCAAAAATCAGATAAAATATTATTTAATAAAATAATGTTTTTAAAAAAATTGCTGAATAAAAAAAACCTTCTGGATGACTAATTCTCAATGGTGGTTTTAAATTTGTGCCTTTTTTTATTAAAATAATATTTGAAAAAAATATTTTTAAGGGGAAAATTTGGGAAAAAAGCCAAACTTTCTGGAGAAAAAGGGCTTAAATTTTTTATTGTTATCAAATTTAGTAAAATAGAGTTAGGGACATTATTTACTGGATTGAAAACTAAACCGTTCTGGGTAAATATTCTGTAGCAGCAAGCACGTGTCCTAGGCTGTTAGCAGTTAAGCTAACAAAGGAGGCTGATAGCTTAGCATCCAGAATCTAAACACACAAACTTAAATTACCGTCAATAAAAGGGCTAAAATGCATAAGCGCTTACGGGGCGTTATGAGCAATCTGTGTTTAAAATCACCCTTTAAATAAAGTTTGTCTTAACTTTAAAAAAACACATAAACACAGAACACAAACTGACCACGTGTGCTGCAGATAGCCTGCTAGCACTAAGATAGCAGTTTCACACAAACAAAACCAAACTTCATAAAATGAAAAACGTTTAGATCATTTCATCCTGACTGTTATTCTGCCCAAACACTTAACCTCATGAACCGTGGTGAGGAAACGTTGTCCAAGAGCGAAGTTTGAAGAAACGTCCACAGTCAACAAGCGGTTAGCCTTCGGCTAACCTAACGAATCTGTGGGTGGGCGGCCCGTTCTGTCGGCCGGCCAAAACTGCACGTTCCGGTGATGCGGCGTCGTCCTTCTCTTAGGCAAGGAAAACCGCTTCACTCGGGTTGTAGAGACCGCGTCTCTGCTGGGGACTTTTCTGGGACACCGTTGCTTCAGCAGGCCTCGGAGAGAAAGTCAAGCCAGACGTGTACCTTAATTCCCGTTTTTATGAATAAATACTGGGTACACAAACAGTTATTCACTCATACTTATCTTTGCATGTGATCGGTGATCATATGAGACTCTTGGATCCAGTTTGAAGAGATTATGTCTTTTTGCCAGCAAAAAGACTTCAGCACGCTGTGTCCCTCCGTCCAGTTCCGCTCGGGAGCTGCTTGTGGGAGAGGGGGCGCTCTTTTCAGACAGTGGCATCATGGGAAGTCTGCTGCTACCCCCCTTTCTTCAGTTGCTGGAAGTCAGTTAAATGCACTTTATTTTGAAAATTCCAGAAGAGTCCGTACCGGAGTTTAATGTTGAAATCCATGGCTTAGGGTTCCAACAGATTCCATTTTAATCCTGTTTGTAACAACCATCACTGTTGCTCTGTGTAGTTAAACCTGGAGTTTATCTACAGTTTATCCCGCACTGATCCGACGCTAGAATTGGAGCTTTTCAGCTGCTTCCATCCACTACTTCTGTATTTTTAAAGGCAGATACAAACTTGGCTCACCGATATGAATGATTCTGATGAAAACCTTTACTTTGGTGATATACGTGAGTTGGTTTGTGTACTTGCTCACACCAGTTGCTGCTGTCAGGTATTATTATATTATTGATGACCCGGGCAACTTGACGTTCATATCTGACGTACACTTTTTCCTGTGATTGGAAATGAAACATTAAAGCAACAGTTGACAAATGTGAAATTAAAAATCACATATTTGAAAGATGCTTAAGAGAAGTGAAGGAAAATAAAAGCAGCAGCAGAAATAAAAACAATTTCTGTTTATTTCTGCTTCTCATTTGAAATAAATGCACCTTAAAACAAAACAACCTGTTTCAGGTACACAAAATGCACCAATGGATAAATATTTTTGATGCTGTTTTGTTTTAACTTTGTTCTGTATTTTGTAAAAAAAAAACCAAAAAAAATGTTCTTCTTTGTTTTCAGATAAAAGCAGGAAAGACGACGGCTTAAAGGGGAAACCAGACATTTACAGTAAGTTGCTGCTGCCTGTGTTTATTACGACAGCCAATTAGAAATCAGATTTTCTTATTCTCTTTTATCATCCAGCTGTGTCCAAGCCTGACGAGGGCAACGGTATTTTGGACAGTGCTCTGCCCTGTCCTGAAGACTACGCCCAGTTCTGTGAACATGGCCAGTGTGAGATGAGACATAACCTGCCCACCTGCAGGTAAGGACACTCCTCTGTTAGTTTAACGAACCAGTTCAAAACCTCAAACCGGTCCACCTCTCCCTGCATCCCAGGTTCTAATTCATGTAATGTGTTCAGCTGTTCGGTCACTGTAGAGTCCGATTCAGCACATGTAACCATGGTAACCAAGCTGTGTTTGCGTTTGGGTCAGGTGTGAAGCTGCGTACGGCGGCCCTCAGTGCGACCAGCTGCTGGACTTTAACATCCTCTACGTGGTGCCAAGCGGCCAGAAGCTGCACTACGTCCTCATTGCAGCCATCATCGGAGCAGTCCAGATTGCTGTCATTGTTGCCGTGGTGATGTGCTTCACCAGGTATGCACATCTGCTGCAGGTTCAATGCAAACTATCAGTCACCTTGTCAACATTTCTGAGTAACTGGTGCAGTTTCCATGAGCTGGATTTGGTTTCACAGTCGGTAAGACGCATATGGAGCTAAATTGGGGCCATAAAGTTTGTTCAAACGAAAAAAGTTTTAAATTGAAAAATAAAAGGTTGTTCAAATGAAAAAAATGTGAACCTGAAAAATAAGTTTGTTCGAAGGAAAAACATTTGAACCTGAAAAATTATTTTGAACCTGCCCCAAGAAAATGTGAAAACTGGAAAAAAAAAAGTTTTGCAATTGAAAAAAAACAGATGTGAAACTTTTTTTCCGAACTTGCAGATTTGTTTTATCGGCTTCAAACTTTTGGCCTTGTTTTGGTGTGGGGGGCGGGGCCTCAGATCACGGGGTGCGGAATAATGACTGACAGCTCAACACAGCGGCTGAACAACATATTCCCAGCTGTTGCATTCAGGGACCGTGGGAACTGGGAATATCTGTAATACATCATCGATATTCTATATAAATGTGATTGGTTTTGAAAGATAACATGCTTCACCGATAGAGGCAGCTTACGTGAATACAGGACGCGCATCTCAGAGGAGAAAATATGATCTTGACATATTTGCACAGCATTTTAAGTCCGTGTTGGAGATTTCCTATGCTCTCAACATAAAGCAAAAGAACCTCCAGACTAAGGGGCGGTATGAAACTAGATGCAAAATGAGCCGGTATTTTCCGAATATCCTTGCATAATTAAGCCTGGACTTGTTTCCACATGGACTGGACTCGGGTTTCGGTTTCTGTTGCATTTTTGATCTGTTTGGTCTTCATTTAGTGAAGTGACTCACAGCCAGGGGCAAACTGGCATACGGGCAACCGGGGAAATCCCCGGTATATATTACATTCCACGTCCCTAGAGCCAGCCTAAGCATCCGGGGATCGGGCCGCTGAGGTCTCCACTTTCGTCCGCCACCCAATCCTCTTTGCACCGGTCCCTCACGGTTCCCCCTGCAGGTGGTGGGCCCACTGGGGGATGGCTTCACGTCTCTCGTTCGGGCTTGGCCCGGCCGGGTCCCGCAAGGAGCAACCCGGCCACCAGGCGCTCTCCGACGAGTCCCGACCCCAGGCTTGGCTCCAGGGTGGGACCCCTGCTCCGCCGTACCGGGAGACGTCACGTGCCTTGATTTAATGGTCCTCACGAAGGATTCTTGAACCGCTCTTTGTCTGACCCATCACCTAGAGCCTGTTTGCCATGGGAGACCCTACCAGGGGCATTTAAGCCCCAGACAGCATAGCTTCTAGGATCATTTGAACACTCAAACCCCTCCACCATGTTAAGGTGGCGGTTCAAGGAGGGGAGACATAGAGTCCGAGTGGACCATGCTCTCCGCATCTATTGTCGATGCTGCTGCCCGTAGCTGCGGCCGTAAGGTCTGCGGTGACTGTCGCGGCGGCAATCCCAGAACCCGGTGGTGGACACCGGCAGTAAGGGATGCTGTCAAGCTGAAGAAGGAGTCCTATCGGCTGTGGTTGGCTTGTGGGACTCCTGAGGCGGCTGACGGGTACCGTGAGGCCAAGCGTGCTGCGGCCCGGGCTGTGGCAGAGGCAAAAACTCGGGCCTGGGAGAAGTTCGGTGAGGCCATGGAGAAGGACTACCGGTCGGCCTCGAAGCGATTCTGGCAAACCGTCCGGCGCCTCAGGAGGGGGAAGCAGTGCTTCGCCAACACTGTTTATAGTGGGGGTGGAGGCTGCTGACCTCGACTGGGGACATTATCGGGCGGTGGAAGGAGTACTTCGAGTATCTCCTCAATCCTGCCATCACGCATTCCCTGGTGGAAACAGAGGCTGGGGACTCGGGGTTGGACTCTTTCATCACCCAGGCTGAAGTCGCAGAGGTGGTTAAAAAGCTCCGCGGTGGCAAGGCTTCGGGGGTGGATGAGATCCACCCTGAGTACCCCAAATCTCTGGATGTTGTGGGGCTGTCATGGTTGACACGCCTCTTCAACATTGCATGGCGGTCGGGGACAGTGCCTCTGGACTGGCAGACCGGGGTGGTGGTCTCCCTTCATAAGAAGGGGGACCGGAGGGTGTGTTCCAACTACAGGGGGATCACACTCCTCAGCCTCCCTGGTAAGGCCTACGCCAGGGTATTGGAGAGGAGAGTCCGGCCGATAGTCGAACCTCGGCTTCAGGAGGAGCAGTGTGGTTTCTGTCCCGGCCCTGGAATTCTGGACCAGCTCTATACCCTCTACAGGGTACTCGAGGGCTCATGGGAGTTTGCCCAACCGGTTCACATGTGTTTTGTGGACCTGGAGAAGGCATTCGACTGTGTCCCTCGTGATGCCTTGTGGGGGGTGCTCCAGGAGTATGGAATCGGGGGCCCTTTATTAGGGGCCATCCGGTCCCTGTACGAGCGGAGCAGAAGTTTGGTCTCCGGCAGGGCTGCCCTTTGTCATCGGTCCTGTTCATAACTTTTATGGACAGGATTTCTAGATGCAGCCAAGGGCCGGAGGGGGTCTGGTTTGGGGACTAGTGGATTTCGTCTCTTCTTTTTGCAGATGACGTGGTCCTGCTGGGCCCCTCTAGCCAAGACCTACAGCATTCGTTGGAGGGGTTTGCAGCCGAGTGTGAAGCGGCTGGGATGAGGATCAGCTCCTCCAAGTCAGAGGCCATGGTACTCGACCGGAAAAGGGTGGCTTGTCCTCTTCAGGTTGGAGGGGAGTTCCTGCCTCAAGTGGAGGAGTTCAAGTATCTCTGGGTCTTGTTCACGAGTGAGGGAAGAATGGAGCGGGAGATCGACAGACGGATCGGTGCGGCTGCCGCAGTAATGGGGGTGCTGTGCCGGTCCGTTGGGGTGAAGAGAGAGCTGAGCCGAAAAGCAAAGCTCTCTATATCCCGGTCGGTCTACGTTCCTACCCTCACCTATGGCCATGAACTTTGGGTCATGACCAAAAGAACGAGATCCCGGATACAAGCAGCTGAAATGAGCTTCCTCCATAGGGTGGCCGGGCACTCCCTTAGAGATAGGGTGAGGAGCTCAGCAATTAGGGAGGGGCTCGGAGTAGAGCCGCTGCTCCTCCACATGGAGAGGAGCCAGTTGAGGTGGCTCGGGCATCTATACCGGATGCCTCCTGGACGCCTTCCTCAGGAGGTGTTCCAGGCACGTCCCACCGGGAGGAGGCCCAGGGGACAGCCCAGGACACGCTGGAGGGACTATGTCTCTCGGCTGGCCTGGGAACGCCTTGGGCTCCCTCCGGAGGAGCTGGAGGAGGTGTCTGGGGAGAGGGACGTCTGGGTGTCTCTGCTGAGTCTGCTGCCCCCGCGACCCGGTTCCGGATAAGCGGAAGACGACGCATACGATATATATATATATATATATATATATATGTAAATCTCCGTTTGTGTCTGGCATCCAGCAGAGAGGTGCGCAGTACATCTCTCTGCTGTTCGAAAAAAAAACTTGAATCTGAAAAGTAGTTTTGAACTTTTTTTTTCCAGTTTCACATCTGTTTTTTTTTTCAGTTGCAGAACATTTTTGCCAGTTTTCACATTTTCTTGGGGCAGGTTCAAAATAATTTTTCAGGTTCAAATGTTATCTTTTGAACAAACTTAAATTTTTCAGGTTCATCTTTTTTTCTTTTGAACAAACGTTTTTTTTCAGGTTAAAATTTTTTTAGTTTGAACAATCTTTATGGCCCCAATTTAGCTCCATAGTGCAGTACCATGTGTCAACCAGCAGAGGGCAGTTAACACATTTTCCAATGAACAGACCAGCTGGTGAAGGTCAAGGGCCTAAATTTTTGAAACTGTTTTGGTTTGAAAGATATTTAAAATTGAAAATGTTGCTTTAGAGGATTCTAAGGATCCAAAATAAAATTTCTCAGGAATAAATCACCCTAATTTTTCTTTCCAATCTTTCTTCTGATCTTTCCGTTCCTCCTGGTTTTTCTCCAGCCTTTCTAAAGGACTTTTTATCATTTTCATTGGATGTTGGCTGTTTTTTTTACTTCTAAGTGTATTTTGGAATGCATTTTAGTAATTTGTACTGTTTTTTGCTCTTTTCTTCCTGAACTTCCTTGATCAGTATCATGTTTGACCTCTGGTGATTTTGCTGGATGCATCTGCTTGCTGTTGATATGCACTTCCTCTTGTGTCCTGCAGGAGGTGCAACAAGTCGAAGCGTGGTCGCAGACAGAAGCAGCACCTGGGCCACTTCCCGTCAGGAACGTCCTCTCGGATGATGTAGTCATCATCCTTTTTTTCCTCCTCATGTTTTTATATAAAAATCCAACCAGTCCAGTTTTCGTACCACACAGACAGACTGCAGTTTTATATCGACTTCCTGGTGCCTCTTTTATTATTTCCCCTCTTTTTTATTGTATATGATTTGTGATTTTTTAAAGGGGCCTTATTTGTCAGATTTCCCTTCACGTTTTCCTGTTGTTGTTTCTGTCCAGCTGCTTTCGAGCTTCGAACACTGTGGATTCAACAGGAAGCAGAAACTTTATTTATCTGATTGTATCGTCACTGCAACGTCATCATCAAACTGGCGTCGTGCAGGTTGTGTTTTAGATTATGCCCTGTGGGACGCACGCTGACACTGTTTTACTGGTTTGCTTTGGTTTTACCTTCAGAATCATGTGTCAAACTGTTTATGTGGCCTAGAAAATGCAACACAGTGAAGTAAAATCTGAAATATGCTGGATGATTATGCTTGAATTTTTCTTTTCTAGATCTGTGTTGCTGGTTTTGTTGTTGTGATTTTCTCAGCCAGTGTTTTCCTGTTTTACTGCCGCTGAACTGTTCCGGAGATTTTACTTTCCAACATGTATGGTTGAGAAACTGTTTAATTGCTTGGAAAATCAACGTTTTCAGCTTTGATAGCATCATATTTTATTTGAAATAAGAAAAATTGTTCTCCACCGTATTAGATCAGGCCGGTACCGATTACCAGAGATCTGACTGAGCAGTTTGGATTTTTTAAGGACAATGCCACATGAAAGAGAAAAGGTTGACAGATGTAGACATTTTAAATCCAACTGAAAATTGTTAAATTAAAAGTCTCTCCATTTATGGACCAAGCATATGACCCTAACATTTATATATTACTAAACTGTGCCTCAAAGCCAATGTTGTTAAAAAACGCATTCAAAGTGGTGGCAGTTCTTAGATATCAAACATTAAATGAACAGGGAAAACTTTTTTTGATTTTATAGTTTTTTGCCAGCTGATCATGAAATCAAAATAATTGGCAGATTCTGATCTCTGGCTACTTGATTGGTACATCCTTACTGCGTGTCAAGTAGTAAAAAGAGCTCTATATTAAAAACTAGTTTCATTAACATTCATGAAATGTAAACCCTTTAACTTTAGGTCAACTCATTTCGGATCTGCTCTGCCTTCTGATCTGATACAAACTGCACTGATGTAGGCGTGGGCCAGTATGATCAGCTATGATCAATTTGAGTGAAAATACCACAGTTTCACGGTTTACAACCTTGTTCTTTACAGAGGGATCTAAGTCGAACACCCTGATGTTAGCTGGGCCGTTAGTCTCCATCACCTCAGGATGAGCCTGCAGTCAGCTGCTTACAGGGATGCTGCTTGTTGCTTCCCTGCGGTAGTGTCGACACGGTGGTACCTTCATAACAGGCGTTCCCGTCTGTTTTTTTTCTGTCTTTATCGTAAGGATGGTAAAGTGTGGTAGACTTCTTTTAGCCAGCTGATCAGCAATGCACAGTAACAGGTGGGGAGGGGGCAGATATTACAGCTATATTACATACAGCCAGAAGATCCACCATTTTAACCACAGCAACCAGTCTGTGCCTGGTCTGTTGGCATCAACTCTGGTGTCAAAGCTTTTTTATTTTGGACCAGCTTCAGCAGAATCTTGTGCTGCTGAACTCTCAGGAACAGAAATTGTCCTAAATGGATATGAAACGTGGTTTTCAGATGAATCTGACAGATTGTGTTGTTAAGGAATAAATAATGAGAGCGGTTCTTTTATTCTTACTCAGAGCTGTTATGAGCAGCAGCTAAATGCTCTCATTTGGTTTTTGTCTACTAATGGTTTTATGTCTGATGGAATTTAAAATGACATTATTCTTCTGGACAGTAACACAATGTTTTTGCTCCATATTTAAAACATTTTCTTTCAAATTCATAATAAAAGCTCTGATTTAATTCTTTAGCTAAAATTAAAGTTTTGTGACAATTCTTTCCTGTAAATCACTTCTGTTTGGCTCAACTTTTTGTCCCAAGCATGTTGTAAGGCCTTAAATCTCCAGCGGGCGCTCTGCATCTGGACTCCAGGATGAACCTGGACCAATAGCCCCCTCTGCTGTTTGTTTTCTGTTCTGTTGCGTCTCACAGGTTCAAAATAGAAAATTTGACATTTAACGTGACTTTATGTTCTTTGTTCTGTGTTTGTTATGATGAGATGCACCTGAAAACCAAAATGCTGTTTTTTCTACTGCTTAGGAATAAATGAGGTACAAGCTGACATGTACAGGTTACTATTATTATTATTATTATTATAATTGTTGCTTAATTCTCAGATGGCACCATTCCGGAAATGGATAAGGATGTTTTTGTGTGTGTTTGAACCAGCCGAGGATAATTTAAAATGTTTTTTTTTTCATATTAAAATTTGTAATGATGGTACGAAGTGTCTGATTTATGGTGGTAGGAAGATTAGCTCGATAAGCTGGCCAGAGGTTCCTTCATGTCTTGCTGACCTGAGATCAGATGTTCTCTGGGTTGTGGCTCCCGCAGGACCTCGGCCTGATTTTACTGTAGATGTTGCGTCCTGCATGAACCAGTGAAGCTGTTTAGACTGTGCTGTTGCTGAACTAGAATTAAATTATGATGTTTGAACTTTTGTGTCATGTTTTCCATTCTTTCTCAGACTCTGTAAGGAGTCTGCATTTCAATCAAAATTAAGACCTGTGCTACTCCTTTAGACCTGGGACCGGTCACTAAAATACAGGTTCTTCCCGGGGTTCTGCTAGTCTAGAAAGGTTAAAATTTTAAGGATTTTCCTATTTCGGAAATAGGAATATTTGGAAACAGTACCTAGGAAATGGAAATAACTTGATTTCTAGTATAACTTTCAACATGATAACTGTTGTTCAGATGAATTTATATAAAAAGATGCATGTTTATCTGAATGTTGACATTTTTTTTCTTCACCTTCCACATCAGACCTTTCTGAAGAAGCACTGATGGATCAGTTTTATGGAGAGATGCTCAGTGGAGAAAACAAGTGATAATAATGGAGAAGTCAATAACATGGCAGAATTTACTTCAAGATGTTGCATCCATCCAACGATCCATTCAGCCAGTCAGCCAACCACCTAGCCAGTCAGCCAAACCAGCCAGCCAACCAGCCAGTCAGCTAGTCAGCCAACCATCAAGCCAGCCAACCAGTCAGCTAACCAGCCCACCAACCAGCCAGCCAGTCAGCTAGTCAGCCAACCAGTCAGCTAACCAGCCCACCAACCAGCCAGCCAGTCAGTCAGCCAACCACCTAGCCAGTCAGCCAACCAGCCAGCCAACCAGCCAGCCAACCAGCCAGTCAGCTAGTCAGCCAACCATCAAGCCAGCCAACCAGTCAGCTAACCAGCCCACCAACCAGCCAGCCAGTCAGCCATCCAGCCAGCCAGTCAGTCAGCCAACCACCTAGCCAGCCCACCAACCAGCCAGCCAACTAGCCAGTCAGCTAGTCAGCAGACCATCAAGCCAGCCAACCAGTCAGGTAACCAGCCCACCAACCAGCCAGCCAGTCAGCCATCCAGCCAGCCAGTCAGCCAACCAGCCCGCCAACCAGGCAGTCAGCCAACCAGCCAGCCAGCCAGCCAGTCAGCCAGCCAGCCAACCAGCCAGCGTTCGTCAAACAAAAGTTTCTCATTAATCCATGAGAATATCACTCCAGTGACCTGGCAGAGTTAAAAATAATACCAAGGTTTCTGAGGTCTGGTTAGACAGAAAAGGCCAATATACGAGGGTATTGCTTGATATCAGTTATTCTGTTTTCAGGAGCAATAATTAAGGTGTCTGTCTTATCAGTTCACATGCAAGTATTTTTCACAGAGGACAGCTTTGAATATTCAGTTGGGTAAAAAGAAAAGCAGATCTAAATATGATCACCATATAAATGATAATACACATCAGAAGACTGCCTGATTATTTGGCCTAGCATAAGAGAATAGGTCCCAAGACTGGGATAATGTCAGACTCCAAGAAGCTAGGTTCTTGGAGTCTAATATGATCTGGTTTGCACAAACACTGAATGTTCTGCCAGAAAGACAAGAGTTAAACCTCTCTAGAGCCACACCTGATAGTCCAACTACTTCTCTGAGCCTGTTTCTGTAATCAACGGCGTCAAAAGCAGATGTAAGATCCAGGAGATCCATTACAGTGGATGCTCCAGAGTCAGCTGACATCAAAATGTCACTAGAAACTTTGAGTTAAACGGTTTCTGTGGAATAGACAACTGCTTTAACCAGAGGTTTTAGTGTCTAAAGCCTTTGTTTAGTCCCTGGTTCCTGTGGCGGCAATGTTGGGTCCAATATTGTGTGAGAGGTCCCAATCCTGTAATTTGACCACAAATATTTATGAGTGTAGATAGAGACTTTCCTTAGCCTTTATTCTACAGACTATGACGAAAGACATCGGCAGTTAGAAACTTCACTGACAGAAAGTTTTTCAATCTTTAAATGTCTGATTCTTTGTTTTTATTTGGTTTAGGTTGAAAGTTCAAAGGAGGTCGTTTAATGGTGCAATGGTCATACTTACATTTTCATAAATAGAGCTTAAATATTTGTGTATGAACAGTTGACTTCTACAGCAGAAATTGACTTTTCCCATTACAATTCATAAACTTGACCTCCAAAAAGTTACCTCATGGTTGTACTTGTGATTTTTAGTTTTAACCCTGAAGATGATTTTATGCTGATAAATGCAACTGAACTATAATCTGTTCTGTTGACAGCATTGATAGAACAATCTGTGAGGTTAGTGGAACATTGTGATGCACATAATGAGTTACCCTGCATAACAATCAGAACCTTAATAATCTGGAAAGCTGAAATCTAACCTTTCTTCACTGAATCAGTCAGTTGCTGTTGTGTTAGTTTCAGTGAATCTGTAGTGAAACCTTGTGCCAATACACTGTCCAAGTCTCCCACATGAAGGTGGGATAAATATAGCAGTGATGGCCAGATAATTATAGGCAGCAGCTGGTGGAGGGCTTTAAACAGCGGGGAGTCCCCTTCTCTGTTTGTCTGATTCCTTCCCTGTTTTATCACCTCTTGTAATTTCCGTCATGCCGGAACACCTGTTGCCATCATCTTTTTTCTTATCGCTCAGCAGCTTTCTAAAGATTTAAAAACTACTATTAAATGTTGTTAAAACATTAGGTTTAAATTTGTGGTCCTCTCTGCAAAGTGTCGGGGGAACATGCATCGGTTAACCAGCTCTAAAGGAATGCTCACTAATGACATAATGCTGTATGCTCACAAACAGATATAGAACAGCAGGAACATCCCAAAGAAATGAAAGAACACTTGATGAAGAGCAGTTTAGCAGTCAGTTATAGGGGTGTAGACTGCTGATAGGAGAAAATGTAAAATATTGATAAGGTAATTCAATATTACATGAAACGCCATGCAGTGCAGTACCACTGATGGCCTCCTGAGGTCCCCCTGAGCTCCACAGTGTTTCCTTCATGCCGTTTTTATCTATGGTTATAGTTTTCCGTATTTGATGCAGATCTGCATCCTACTTTAGAACTTCACTTTTTGTTACTTAAATATTAAGATTCTAAAGAACTGGATCTCAGGTTCTGTTCTGATTGAACTGATTACTCCTCCCACTGAAGGTCACCCCCTGTTTTGACCAAATTTGTATTACCTGCTTTCTACAAAGATGGCAGCCATGGGAAGTATGTACCTTAGGAATGCTTTAATGAAACCTAACCTCTCAGAGGCTGACCTGTGGGAGGCAACAAGAAGGTCCAAACCTGGAGGGAAGGATTAAGACAGAAGAAGTGAACAGGTGTTGGATGATAGATGGATGGAGGAGGAGTACATGGGAGGGGATTTCCATGGCTTTTAATACTCTTAGCTCTCAAAGAAGCACATGGAGTCATTTTACCACTGCTGTATTTTTAGCAGCAGAGAACAGAGAAACATTGGGATACATGCTACTCTATTTATCACAGATCTGTACAACTGGTTTTAGCTTCAATCTGAGAGATCAGAGTTCCTCCAAGTTTGTACCAGATTTAGCTCCTGACAGTAAGAAAAACAGATTAAAGTTATTCCTACAGTCTTGTTTCTTAAAAGTCTGAAATGATGTAAATGTTTTGCTTAAATATCAGTAAAGCTCGTTCATCCTCTTGGTGCTCCTTTTGCTCATGCCCCCCTCCTTTCTTTGTATTCTCACCAACCGTCCCTCCCAGGTCCAACAGGGTGGAGTCTTTAACTTGATCCGTACACTTTCAGGGTCAATTCTCCTGTTGTAAAGGGGTGATCTGGTCCTTCTGCCTTCTCTCTGTCTCCACTCTATTGGATTGCACCACTTCAACCTTCATTCTGTGCTCTTCAGTTCTTTATAACCACTAACTTTCACTAATCTTGCTGGGTTTTTGTCTCTATCCATCTGTTCTTTCATTTGGATCATTGAATACCAACAACCAACTGACAAGGCAATTAAAAGAGACGGCAACCAGCAAGTATGACGGACAAACCCGGCATGCCAACAGGAGGCGGAGAAGATGCGGGAGGCATCATGGCCTTGTTGGAGCGTGTGGCAGGCCTGATGGACAACGTCCAGGCCACACAGCAGCGCATGGAGGAGCGTCAGCTGGAGCTGGAGAACACAGTAAAAACCATCCAGGCTGATGTGGTCAAGCTCACCAATGATCATGCAAACACCAGCTCCACAGTCAGCCGGCTGCTGGAGAAGACCCGCAAGGTCAGCTGCCACATCAAGGATGTCAGGGTGCGCGTCGAGAACCAGAACCTCAGGGTCAAGAAAGTGGAGGCTACGCAGGGAGACCTGCTTGCCAAGAACAAGTTCAGGGTGGTCATTTACCAGGTAAGGCTGGCAGAACAAACATTTTAAATTTGGAGTGATTCTGAAACTTTGTTGCTCTGCTCTCCTCAGCTGTAGTCAACAAAGTACAAAAGATTTGACTAAATGTGCAGCAGAACATACTCCTGCTGCAGATTAGACTGATAGACTGCAACCTAGCAGTGTAAGATCACACGCTTGAAAATGTTTGCAAGAATTAAGCAGTAATGAATAAACCACAGCTTCGACTTTAACAGTCCAAACTGTAAGTCAACAGTCAACAGTACAAAGACCCAACTCCAGCGACAACCATTTGAATCTGGTTCTAGGTTGGGCTTTATTTCCAAAGTCTCTGAACCAATAACGATGGAGAAACGTTTTATCACCTCTCACGAGAAGCCAAAGATGCTCAGAAGTTGACGACTGCGTTACAAATTGTCTCAGAAGGTATGAAGAGAATCCACTGAACTAAGGATCAAACAGGCCAGATGCTGTTTTGAAGCTGGAGGAAAATGGTTCTCAGGCCAAGAAAAGATCAAAACAAGCAGAAGGCCACGTCCAGTTCCACAGAGGAGGAAGTCTGCTATTAGAAACTCACAGCAACATCTCTACAGAAAGACAGTCCTGTTGATGTGCAAATTTATTTCTATTTAGACAAATTAATTAAGCTTGGCATTTTACTTCTGTTTCTCTGAAGGCCTCGACAAGTAGAGTTTTAAAATCACTGATAAAAGACATCTTTTGTGTTAAGAAGTGGAGAACAATTCATATAGGTGTTGTGAATACTGAAGAACATCTTTTCTGCTCAGTAACAGCTGAAGGCAACTAATAATGGCAATTTTATTTGGGCCAAAGCTTTTTTCATTGAGATTTTCATATCTAATTCTGATTCTAGAGAGATTAAAAAGCTGTTTTGTGACATTCTTTGTTTTTATGTCTCTTTCAACCCAAATGTGATTTCATTTAACATGAATGATGGTGGGTAAATGTCACCAGGCCTCATCTTTCTTCTCTGGCCTTCACAGTCAGCAGCTGCCAACATGACGGTGACTGGGTTATTTTAGCTTTGCATAGACGTCAGCCTGCTGAGGGGTAACTGCACATATCTGAGCTTTGAATGCAGAGTTTGGAGAAATAAATCTGTTTGGCTGCTTAAATCCAGCCACTACATTAATAAATATCATAAGGTAAAGCTAAAAACTGAGATTTTAATTCTGTTGCTCTAGTTTTTACCCTTAATGTTAAACCCTGGATGGATTTAGCATTCAGAGTAGCATATTTACCAGCTATCCAAATGAAACAGGAAATAACGGCTGTGTGAGGTTTGGATGTATTATGGGCTTTAAGTTTAATCATCTTGCGGTGTTGTCTGCCTATTGGAACTTGATTATCTGCCCACTTAAAACAACTCCAGCAGTAACTCCAAACACCTTCTTTAATAACCCTAATTTTGTTCCCCTTATTAAGCCTTAAATGAGCCGTCCCTTGAAAATAACTTAAACCCAGTCATGCATGTAAACCCTGATCTGCAGAATAAGCATTTGGTATTCAGAGATTTAACTGCATCCTTGATACATGTTTCTTCTTGGTAGCCAAATATAAATGTCCCAAAGCTCCTTGTTTTTTATGTCACTGTTCAGACAGAAAGCAGCATGTGTTGAGCTCTCACAGCTGCTCTAATAAAAGTGACTAAGCCAGCTGAGAGCTGACAGACCAAGTTATTCTGAGTCTCAGCCTCCACCATCTCCTAATATAGCTGTCTGCTCATCCCCTGGTATTCTTTATCCTATCATTTTTTTAGCCGCTGATCAGATACCTTCTGCTTCAACGGCAGGTTTTAGTTCAACAGATTGGTGGAAATGTTCATGCATTTGCTTGGATTAAAATTAGCTGACCCAGATTTAACAATTTAGACTTGTGACCTGCGACACTCCGAGTTCAATGACCATTTTTTCGTTAGGTTCGTTGCATTCTGTGCACACTATGTTTAGTAAACTTAGCAAGTTTATAAGATCTTAACTAGTCCTCAGTTAATACTTTAACATCCTTTATGATGCTAAATATTATTGTCTTTCTGTAATATATTATATATATATATATATTATATATATATATATATCAAAATAGTTTTTTCTCTGGACAGTAAAGTAAAAATAACATAACCCAGTCCTCCAGGCGTAGATGTCTTAACTTTGATAGCTGCCAGCTTGTTAGCAGCCTATGCTACGTTTTCACTTACTGTGCAGCTCAGTTATGGCAGACATATATTCTGTTCAAGGCCTGGAAATGTCAGCCTATCAGGTGTCATGTGGCACCAGTGATGCATGTAATGAAAGATGCTGATGCTCCCAATAAGTGATTCCAACTTACTAGTTTGTAACCTTTATGGCTTCATTATTATTCCATTAAGAGAAACGTTGCATTACTGGGATCCCAGTACATATTAACAGTTTTCCCAGATTCTATTTGGTCATTTTTGAGTTTTCTGACTTAGGTCATATTTGGGAGCCTAAGGAGAAGGTTGCATAAGCTTCCAAGACGATTTATGGCCTCAAAAAGTTCATTTCACACATCTATCCATCTCACAGTGGACTGCATTTAGTCTAGACACAATCAGCTGTATAGTCTGGATATTTAACTGTAGAGTCTGGATATTTATCTGTATAGTTTGGGTATTTATTTTAACATAAGAGATTCTGCTATTACTTATTATTAGCTGAGCTGCAGCAGCTGTCAGGGCTGATCCAGAGATTTAGTCTGTTTACTTGCTGAGCAGCATTAGGTTGCACTTTCACTGGTCAGCTCCCAGTACGAATGAGTGAGGTGTGTGTTCAATCATGAATCTGGGTCCGTTTGCAGCTCCTTCCTCAACATTTTTCCGTAACCTGACCCAGGTTAGAGACAGTTGCATGTCCTGATGCGGTTTGAAGCTGAAAGTGATCCAGCTTTGCTCCTTAGGCTGCAGCTCACTGATATGTTTAGCTTCCTGCAGCCCAGCGCTGAACTGCAGAAACAGGTGCTGCAGTTTATTTATGGAGGAAGGATCAAGACCTGCACACTAACCCTTCAAGTCTGGAGGACACGTTTTTACCAGCGACAGATTTAAACCTGACATCATTATTAAACTTTGTCTGAGAAAAAAACAATGATGCATAATTAATGCATTAGTTTGTGCTGCAAAATCTAGATGTTGATATTATGTCATTTACTGTTTCTCAGGGTGACCAGGAAGTTAAAGCTATCACACCCGGTACCGAGCCGGCAGAGTCCAGTGGTGGTGCTGCAGCAAGACATGAGGTGGAACCGGACAAATTCGAGCTCCCTCCAGAGTCAGACGAAGAGTACATGGTTGTGGAGGAAGCAGACTCTTCAGCGGCTGGCCGTATGAAGAAGACAGGCCTGACACGCATCGAGAGCTTCAAAGCCACATTCTCCAGGGAGAACATGAGCAAAACCCGTGAGAACCTGGGCACCAAGGTCAACAAACTTGGTGAGCGAATTGTAACGGCCGAAAGGCGCGAGAAGATCCGTCAGTCTGGTGAGAAGCTGAAGGAGACCTTCACCAAGACCGTCCCAGCAAAGCTGAACCTGAAGAAAGAGAGGACTGTGGCAGAGGGTCAGGAAGGAGCTGAGGGAGCTGCTGAGGCAGCGGTTCCAGTTCCTCCTCCTAAAGGCCGTAAGAGCAGCCCAAGTGCAGCCAGGGCGGCTCAAGATGAGGGCAAAGCAGCCAAGTCTGAGGTGCCGATGTACGACATGAAGCAGCTGTCGTAAAACAGGACATCTGACCAGTTTTCTTTGGACCCGAGAGACCACAGAAAGATAGAAAGCAGGTGGTATCTGCTATCGAGCAGAGCTGGGTGGATGAAGAGTCATATCTGTAGAACACTGTGGAAAAAGGCGAGCAACAAGTTGTGTGATTCACCTTGACTGAACATTAAGACAATTACAGATTCCTGAACTCACTGGGAGTATTGGTGCTGTGTGTTTTCAGAACATTTACCATCAAGCCCACCTGGTTTAGACACTTTTGTTTTGTGTTTATTGAACAAGCGAATCTGTGTATGATGGAAATGTTGTAGGACTTTATCACAAGCTTCAACACAAATGTTGGAAGATAGAGACGGAACAGGTTTGAGGAACGTTTTGTTCTGTAATATGTTGGAAAAAGGGAGAGTCCAGTAAAATAAAGTGAATTTCTTTGTTTGGAAATATATGTCAGGACAGGATGGTTTGCCCTTTGAAGAGGCCTGTGTGGGTTCTCAGAACTGAAGAATTAAGATGCTCAATGAAAACCACCCAGAATATAGTTTGCACCATCACATTTGAATCGGATCTAAATGAAAGAGGACTTAGGAATCCATTTAACTTTTTACTGATTAGTTACATTTAGAGATCTATTTCTCAGTTAAAGTTTATTTGCCTTAAAAGCAGTTATGTTATACTATTTGTATGTTGTAGTCTTACAGGCTGACAACCATAAAAAAATTGTGAAACTTTCCCAGTCTTGAAGGAACAGTGAGGATGAGGGACAGCTGAAGACAAGTGTAGCAGTGCCGGGCCTCCCCGTCAGGTTGTGCTGAGGTTTGAGTGTTTTGCTTTGATTTTTTTTCAGTATTTAACAGCTGGTTGTGATTTACGGTGCTGTAAAAGTGTTTCCCCCTCACATATATCTTCTGTTTGTGCTTTTTGTCACACTCTACAGATTCTAATACATAAGGTAACCTAAGTAAATACAAAATGATGTTTTCAAATGATGATTTCATTTAATAACAGAAGAAAGTTATCTAAACCAACCTGGCCCTGTGTGAATCTATACTTGTCTTTCTTGCTTAATTATGAATTGACTGTGGTTAACAACATTTTCTTTTATCACTTTCACCAGCCACACCCAGGCTTAATTACTGCCAAACACATAGAATCAAGAAATCACTTAAATAGAACCTATATGACATCATGAAGTAGGCTAAAAGATCTAAAAAGCAATGCATCATGTGCTGATCTAAAGAGACTCAGGAACAGAAGAGAATGATTCATATCTATCTGCAAGGAAATGGTTACAAAGTCATTTCTCAGGCCATAGGACTTCAGAGGAACCACCGATGTTTTCTCCACAAATAGAGAAAACCTGGAACAGTGGAGAATCTACCCAGGAGTGACTGGCCAACTGAAATTACTTCAAGAGGCCATCAACGATTCATCCAGGAGGTCACAAAAAACCTTGAGCAACATCTAAAGCTCTGCAGGCCTCACTGCCTCACTTAAGGTCAAAGGTCATGATTCAACAACAATAAAGGAGACTGGGCAAAAATAGCCTCTATGGTAGAGTTTCAAGGCCAGAACCACTGCTGACCCAAAAGAACACAAAGGCTCGTCTCACATTTCCATTGAACGTCTTGTTAATTCCCGAGACTTTGGAAAAATGTTCTGTGGGCTGACAAGACAAAAGTGGACCTTTTAAGAAGATGTGCGTCAGCCTGCATCTCAGGTTAAACTAACACAGTATTTCAGAAACAGAACATCAGGCCTACAGTCAGACACGGTGGTGGTGGTGTGATGGTCTGAGGCTGCTTCACTTCTATGTAACCTGGATGACTTGCTGTAGTTGGTGGAACATGAATTCTGCTCTGTAGCAGAAACTCCTGAAGGAGAATATGCAGCCAGTTCCTAAACTTAAGCTCAAGGTCACTTGCAGGGGGAGACTGATCCAAAGCACACCAGCATGTCCACCTCTGAATGGCTCAGAGGAAAAAAAAAGCAAAGTAGAGTTCTTAGAATGGCCTAGTCAAAGTGTGGACTTAAATCTGATTGGAATGCATGACCTTAACTAGCATAACCTTAGATGTTTTTTAAGACATCTAGGGGGTACATATTTTTCCACTCTGCTGTATTCCATCCCATCAATAACAATCATATCTTGATTCTTTTTGCAGCTTTAGGTCCAGTTCCATTTCTCACCGTACTCCCAGACTTTGGACGACTTCCGATGCTCTTTGCTTCTCTAACTTGGTTCTGTCCCTCTGTGTTTAACGTTCTTGTAAAAAAGTATCTTGATTCATTCAGTGAAGGAAAGGTAAAGCAAGCTCTACTACATGGTACTATATAGTACTACATCACACTTCACACAGAGTGCTGTTATATTTACATGTAGCAACAGTTAAACTAACAATATATAAACATTTGGATGATACTTTGAATCTTTATATGAGAGCTTGTATAAGTGCATAAACTAGTGTTCACAGCCGAAGCCTTGTCGTCTTCTTGTGAGCATGTCCCACACCATAGGGAAGCATTTCAGTTTCTAAGTATGAGATTGAATGGCGGAAATGTTCTCTTGCAGAACAGGAGACCCTTTAACACATCATCAGTAACATATTTTATGTCATCTACTGTTCAGAAATGTTACACAGTTTATGTCAGGAATGCCTTTTTAGTTTCAACATAAATACAGACATTAACCAGGGAAACTCAGTGTTCCCTGTTTCAGACAGCAAGCTGCAGGGAAGCTAAAGGGACATGTGCATCATTTACCTCAGTTAATGACTGAACCGCTGCTGCTGTTATAATGAGGTGGAAATCCTCTCAGTCTGAATTGCCTTAGTGTACAATCTCTACAAGGCTGCTCAGATTGATGAACTTGAAGATCTTTTTCCTCCTCCTGCTGTCAGAATAAGGCTAATTATTGGACTACAGTGTTCACTGCAGCGGAATATGGACTGTTTTCCTTTAAATGGACAGAAACAGCACAGTTTGGATGCCACTCTGATGTTCTGATTATAATTACTTCTACTCCCAACATTAGACTGTTTTCTAGGTAAACAGAAACAGAAAAATGTCTGCTTCATATTCAACATTTTACCACATTAAGAGCAGCGGGAATTCAACGTTTGCTGCTGTTGAATCTTTTTAATTCTGACTCTGATCCACCGAACTTACAAAGTTTAACATAAAAGCAGCTTAATATGTTTCCAATATTTCAGTGTTATTGAAATAAATGAATAACATAACCAATGTCCTCTCTGGTGAAGTTACAACTTGTCTAACTGACTCAAATCAGAGAACTAATTATAATAGATATTTTTTTAATCCGGGGAAGCCTCTAAATGGAACAAAGTTTTAGGCAATTTATTTCCTAAAAATCTTTATTAATTATTTTATTTCTCAACAAGTAAGGAGGGGGGTACCCAGGAAAGCCGAGGGGAAAACAGGCTAATTTTTCACTGTCTGCTCCTGTATTATTCTTTTTGGCCACCAGGGGGACTCTAGTGACTCACTGATCTAGCGGACAGATATTCACAGATCTGAGCCCTGCAAACAACTAAAATATGTTCTAAATAAATCGCCTACCTTTGCAATTTTTTCTAAACATCAGATAAAACCTTTGGGAGTCAGAAATGTATGTAACATTACAAGCATGTGTTATTTTTGATTCAGCAAGCTGACCTTGGGGGCTGTTTGATATGGGTCTAATTCTATTAGTAAATTTAAAAAAAAAAACTATCCCTGCTCAAGGCGACTGTGGCTCACTAGGAAAAGTAGTTGTCTTGCAATCAGAAGGTTGTGGGTTTGATTCCTCCTGCCATATGTCGATGTGCCCCTAGGCAAGGCACTTAACCTCAAGTTGCCTACCAATCTGAGTATCGGTGTATGAATGTGTGAGCATTGGTGAGTGCGATTGGGTGAATGTGGCTCTAGTGTAAAGCGCTTTGAGCGGTCTGTATGACTGGAAAAGCGCTATATAAGTTCAGCCCATTTACCATTTGCTCTGTTTTGGGTAATATTCAATCATAATTTAAAGATTTTATTAGAAAGTGTCAGTGCCTTTCCAAGTTTTAAACTTTAGTTATTCTGTCTAAATAATATTCATAAAACATTCATAAACCATTCATAAAACAAGTTACATCATCGCATAATAAAGCATAAATGGTCATTTGGATGTAATTATATTGAATGTTACAGGAGAGAGAAATGAGTGGAAAAATAAAGTTGGTTAAAACACTCTAAACATAGTTGAAACCAGATATTTATATAAATTGCATAACCTTATAAAATTATTTATATTTTTTTAAATGCCAGAACAACAAATGAGATAAAAATTACCATCTTGAAATTCAGAGGTTTACATACATTTCCTTATTTCTTTATCGCTTTTAAGTTGTATGACTTGGGTGAAACGGTTTGTGTTTCCTTCCACAAGCTTCTCAAATTAATCTGCCAGAACTTTGTCCTATTCCTCCTGACTGGTGTAACTGGGTCAGGTCTGTTGGCCTTGCCCAGTCACATCTTTTCAGCTCTCCCTATTTTTCTATGGAACTGAGATCAGGACTTTGTGATGACCACTCCAAAACATTGACTTTGATGTCTTTGAGACAATTTGAATAATGAAATTTTGGAAGACCTATTTGTGTCCCTACTTTTACTTCCTGGCTGATGTCTTCAGATTGCTCTTCAATATTTCCTCGTAATTTTCTTTCCTTAAGATTAAGTTTATTTGTTCAGAAGTCCCTCCTGCAGAAAAACACCAACTCAACATGAAATGGCCACCACAGTTGGGACACTTTGGTCTTTGTTCTGCCCTGTCTTCATCCATCACACCCACAAAACAGGACAGGTCCAGACTGCAATGAACAATCAGGTCTGCAGAGAGCACCATTGGGGCTGACCTTCCCTGGATCCAAGACTTCTTTATGTCTAGGCACAAGAAAAAGGCAGCTAACATCTCTACAGAACCCACACATCCTGGTCACAGGCGGTTTAGACTTTTACCTTCAGGTCGCCGCTACTATTTGCTAAAACCAGCCACCAAAGAGGCAGTTTCTCCCACCGGCTGTCTCTCTGATTAACACAATGAACATCTTACAGCCGAGAAGTCAGCTACTCTGCTGCAAAACAGAATAAGCATATGTGCACTTTCAAAACCTGTCTTTTTTTGTCTTTAATAAAAGTTGTCTATTCATACACCTACATAAAAGTCAAATCCCTTGTCTGTGCACACAATCTTGGGCAATAAATAATAAATAATTCCTCAGCTTCAATAGGCAATCAATTACAACATTCATCCATGGTGTTCAAGGTGTTGCCATGTCAGAAGGGACATATAGTTCCCCTACAAGTTCTGGGACTAAAACAGTCTTTCCTCCCAGTAGGGCATATATAGAAAACCTGTAAAGGAAGACATCCAGGAGACAAGATGATTCCACTTTAGCTAATTCAATTTTAATGTGTAGGAACAGCTTCTTTACTCGGAAATCCCTCTGGTTGGAGAGGGTCTTCTCCTTATCTATAAGGCCACTTTCCAGAGAAAGAACATTTCAGGCTCTTCTCATTCTTTTGTTTGGTTGTGATCCATATCTTGCAATCATACGGAAAAGTGTTGGATGAGCCCTTTCACCCAAGAAATTTTGGGGCGTGCTTTAAAACTCAAGTGCCCATTCAACAGCAATATGCTGAGTAGTAGAACTAGCTTTAAATAGATCTCTGAAGTTTCTTGAAGGTGAAGATTTTTTGCAAGATGTTCTATTAGGAGACACAAGGACAAGGACTTTTATTGTGTTCATTGTTAGGCGTATTCTTTTAGTTCATTACTTTGTGTTCCTCTTGTAAAACCTTTTTTAGTGTCTTGTTCGATCTCAGTTTGACAGTTTTCCCAAGGGTTTCTTGTTTACCTTCATGCATGTTTATTTGTTTTTCCTTCTCTTTTCTGCTCTACTCTTTCCTTCTGTCTCAGCTGGTCCACATTTCCCTGATTGATCTACCTTCTCTCTCTCTGGCTGTTTTCATTCCCTCTGATTAGCTCTTCTGGTTTGTCTACCCCTACCCCACTATATATACTTGCCGGTTCTCAGGGTTTCTTCCTCCCTTCCTTTAATTTCCTTTGGCTGTTTTTTCCTTTGGTCCGTTCGGTTTTTCATGTTTTCTTTTGTTCCAGCCAGTTCTCCCCCAACTTTTTTTTTCCTTAAAATTTCACTTTTAGTTGCTCTCCATTTGAGTCATGACAAACATGACGAGTATAATATAATGGAATTTAATGGATTCACAGAACTCAGCCCCCAAAAGACCTCAAAAGGGGGTTTTATGGCAGCCTAGGAGGGTTTTTTAATTTTCGGTGTAGAAAAAGCATGAACGAAAATTTCATTCCGGGTTACATTGAATAGTATTTGACTTAGTTTACTTGTATTTAAAGGTAACAGGGCTAAACTGATTGTGGCCATGACATGTATGCAACAAAAGAACCAGATAGTTTTGTGAAACGCTGCAAAATTTTTTTTTTTTCCCTTTTTGCTGTGAAATATTCTGTGAAAAAAGGCGGGATTTTCCTTGAGATGACAGAGCTGCTTCCAATCAAACCTGAGGAGGAAAAGCAACTATATCTAAAGGAGTGTCTATGTCACGGGTCAAACCCCCGTCTTGGGGGCTGATCCCCTCAATTTTTAGTTTTCCCCTCTGCCAAACCCTGAATCAAATAGGTCATTTGCGGGTCTCTGAAGAACTTGACTGCATACTGAGGAGGAAATGCAGCCATTTGTTTGAGGTGTGTTGGACCAGGGACACATCTAAAAGTTGCAGGACACTGGCCCTCGAGGACTGGAGTTTGACACCCCTGGTCTATGTGATGAAAAGAACGACAAAACACACATATCAAGGTCGTACAAGTGTATATTATTCGGTATAATCTCCTTAATGATCTCTTTCCTCACACAACTGTTGTGTTCTCTATTTTTATGTCTATCTACTTGGATTACCTCCACAGTCCCCAAACATGATTAAAATCTATTTTCTGACCTCAGCAGAGCTGATTTTGCATAGACCCCGATCACAAAACCCAGAACCGTTCCCCCAGAAGAACAGAGAAGATCCTCTAAACATGATCTAAAATTTTCTAAGCTGCTACAGAAAGTGTTTCTAATGCTCCCCAAAAGAGATGCTGGGAAGAAGAAACTTTTTTTTACTAATTTTCTTTTTTTACCGTCAGAAAAAAAGAAAAAAAAATATGTGTTTTAAAATCATGAAGAAAAGCCATCCTCTGATTGAAAAAACCCATTTTTATTTCCTGAGAGTTTGCAGCAAAAGAAAAAATGACCAGAGGGCTAAAAACTTTTGCATCAAAAATCTAAAAATGTAATAAAAACAGTAAAAACTGCATCAAAATGAAGCAACATGCACCCTGAAAACGTCTGAATGAGTTTTTATTTTCATTTTCTTGGTTTTTCAGGCTGAAAATGAATCAGTGAGAAAAAAAGATAAATTTTCGTTTAATCAAATTCAGATGAAAACACTGGAGCCACTAAATGCAGCTTAGTTTTAATTCATCTTTATTGGGCCAGAGAGATAAAAATACAGAACAATGACAGACATGAGAAAATAAAAATGGGTAAAAAACTCTAAATCAGAGTTTTCATCAGGTCCCCGTCAAGTCTCTTAAAATCAAATGCTGCAGCTTCAACCCTGTGGATCATCAGGGGCACAGTCAGTTTTCTCCCCTTTCAAAGATCTCAATAGACCATGACCGCGAGAGAAAAGGAGCAAAAGAGGAGATCAAAGAGTGTTTCCCCAACCCCTTTTCCCCTCACTGTCAGTCAGTGATGCAGCCTAAAAGAGCAGAGGGACTTCGTCTGTTCAGAGCCTGTGGGGAGCCCGTGGAGCGTGCCAGCTTCTTTCAGCTCCATTTAAAATGTTTGGGGTGAAAAAACTGACTCCAAATTCACACCTCTCACACTTTTTGCATCAAGTTGGTTTTCCCCTGCAGGTTTCATCCACCACAGTGGAAAAAAACTGTGAGAGCAAAAGGTTATTTTTTGCCCAAAAAACGGACTTTAGCAGAGCTTGTGCTCTGTATAAAGACCACATGGTCACTAAATGCTTGAGATTATGTTTCATGAATTTATAGCTGGACCAAAATGCAGACAGGAACCTGGACGTAACATAGTGGAAAATAGGTTTAATAATGAAAACAGCAAAACCTACAGGAAGTGCACGAGGAAACCAGGACATGGGGAACAGGCAAAAAAAAACCCAAAAAAAACATCCTCAACAGACTTTGAAAACAAAAAACAACTTGGCGAGCGGAGGGGGCGTGAGAAAGAGGGCATGAAACAAAAAACAGAGATCAGGTGAACCACCCAACAAGTTTTGACAGACAACCCAGAGCTCATCCCAAGGAAGCACAGAGTTCTGGCAGGCAGTGGATCCAGCAAAAGAGTCTTGCAGTTCCATGTTGGAATGCCTGGGGCTTTTGATAAAGGATTGGGAAATGTGATCAAGACACTAGCTGCGAAGAACCCTGGAAGCTGGTGGCGGCAAATAAGCCCTGGAGGCTGGGGGTGACAAAGGAGGTCTGAATGCTGAATAGAGAGAGTCATGGTGAGCCTCCCACGGTGGATCTTGTCAGGAGGCCTAACAGTAGACCAGGGCAACCCACAACGAATCTTGTTAAGGTGCCAACCAGGAGACAATGACAACCCATGGAGGAGCTCAGGGAGAAGGTGCTAGGGCCACTGGAACCCAAGGGGAGGTGGGGCAAGGTTGTGGATGGAGTCCTTGAATGTAATAAGTATCTTAAATTTAAGTCTGGATTTGATGTCGAGCCAGTGTAGCTGTTGTAATATGGGAGTGATGTGGTGGAAAGACGGGGTTTGGGTGATGATATGGGCAGCATAGTTATGAACCATTTGAAGTTTATGAAGGGATTTTTGTGGAAGACCACCGAGAGAAAATTACAATAGTCAAGACAGGAGGTGACCATGAAATGAATGAGGACAGAAGTGGAGTGGTGGCTGAGGGAGAGACGGAGACAGTTTATGGAGCAAAGGGGGAAATATGCAGACCAGATAACATTATTAATATTAGATTGAAAGGAGAAAGTGCTGTTGAAGATGACTTAAGGGATTATCACTGGTCTGAAAAAAAGTTATTGGTTTTAGAGAGGGAGGATTTGGTGCCAATTGAGAGAATTTCAGTTTTTTCTGAATTAAGTTTAAGAAAGTTTGCTGTAAACAAGGAGTTGATAAGAGAGAGGCAAGAGGAAAGATGGGAGGGGGTAGTGTGATGGGTGGTTTGCAGGAGTGGTAAAGCTGGGTGTCATCCGTGTAGCAGTGAAACTGGATGTTGAAGTGGCAAAAGATGGAACCGAGGGAAAGGAGATAAATAAAAGAAGCGGCCCCAGGACAGAGCCCTGGGGTTGCCCAAAGGTGACAGGAGAGAGGTAAACGGAATGGAACGTTTTCAGTTGAATGAACTGAGTGCGACCAGAGAGGTACACAGGAGAGGGGAGTATCTGTGATGCCAAAAGAAGAGAGCCTGTGGAGAAGGATGGAGTGTGAGATGATGTCAAAGGCCGCATCAGATCCAGAAGGATGAGGAGGGAAGGGGACCGGAGTCAGTTGCTAAGAGGAAGTCGTTGGTGATTTTAATATAGGCTGTTTCAGTGTTACGGTGAAAAATATTAATTGTTAGTGGTAAGGCGGGAGTGAAGTGGAGAGGCAACTGTTTTTACAAGGATCTTCATGATAAATGGAAGGTTGTTTATGGGGCCATGGTTATTGAAATTATTAGGGTCTGAGCCAGGTTTGTTTAGAACTGGAGAAATGACTGCAACTTTGAAGGAAGTAGGAACAGTTCCAGTTGTCATCCAGTTGTCAGGGAGGACTGGATAATAGTGGTATTGGCAGGGAGCAGAGAGGAACGACCAGAGTGATATAACATTTAAGCAAATATAATTTGTTAGATTAGATATCAATGACCTTTCTGGATAAGATTTTAATGGAGTTTAACTAGCAATCACATGGGGTAATAAACTTCTAAAATAGGAGGAGAGGAATGTCTGTTGACTCTCATAAGATCAGAATCAGAATCAGAATCAGCTTTATTGCCAAGTTTGTACATACAAACGAGGAATTTGACACGGGTACACTTTGCTCCTTGGTTTTGTTTTTGCATTATGGAATATACATATTTACCATGTACAATATACACATATATGAATAAAAAGGCGCATTTGCAACATCTGTATGCTGTTGTTTTGTATTCTATTGAATGTTCAACAGAGAAACAGCCTGGGGGAAGAAAGTGTTTCTGTGGCGCCTGGTTTTAGTGAACAGCACTCTGTAGCGTCGGCCTGAAGGTAAAACTCTAAACAGTTTATGTGCAGGGTGTGTGGGGTCTGCAGAGATTTTAGCAGCTCTTTTCCTGACCCTAGACCTGTATAAGTCCTGGATGGAGGGAAGGTCAGCCCTGATTATTCTCTCTGCAGTCCTGATTATTCGTTGCAGTCTGGACCTGTCCTGTTTTGTGGATGATCCAAACCACACTGAGATGGATGAAGACAGGACAGACTGAATGATGGCAGTGTAGAAGATGACCAGCAGCTCCTGTGGAAGGTTGAACTTCTTGAGTTGCCTCAGGAAGTACAGTGTCTATGTGTGAAGACCATCTCAGGTCCTCAGAGATGGTGGTTCCTAAGAACCTGAAGTGGTCCACAGCCGACACAGTGTTGTTGAGGATGGTGAGGGGGGTGTATGGTGGTGGTGTTCTCCGAAAGTCCACTACCATCTCCAAAGTCTTGAGTGGGTCGAGTTCGAGGTAGTTCTGACTACACCAGTGTATCAGCCGGTCCACCTCCTGTCTGTATGCAGACTCATCACCATCCTGGATCAGACCAATGACAGTGGTGTCGTCTGCAAACTTTGGAGGTTTCACGGACGAGTCCGCTGAGGTGCAGTCATTTGTGTACAGGCAGAACAGGAGTGGGGATAGAACACACCCCTAGGGGGCACCAGTACTTATTGATCTGGTTCGGGAGAAGACGCTCCCCAGTCTCACCTGCTGCTGTTGGTCCGTCAGGAAGCTGTTGATCCACTGACAGGTGGAGGCTGGGACATTGAGCTGGGTGAGCTTCTGGTGGAGGATGTCTGGTATGATGGTGTTAAAGGCCGAGCTGAAGTCTACAAACAGGATCCTGGCGTAGGTCCCTGGGTGGTCGAGGTGTTGCAGGATGAAGTGTAGACCCAAGTAAACAGCATCATCTGCCGACCTGTTTGCTCGGTAAGCAAACTGCAGGGGGTCCAGGAGAGGGCCGGTGATGTCTTTCAGGTGCTTCAACACCAGCCGCTCAAAGGATTTCATGACCACAGACGTCAGGGCTACAGACCTATAGTCATTTAATCCTAGGATGGTGGGTTTCTTGGGTACCGGGATGATGGTGGATCGTTTGAGGCAGGAGGGGACCTCACACTTCTCCAGTGATTTGCTGAAGATCCGGGTGAAGATCGGAGCGAGTTGATTTGCACAGGCTTTCAGGCATGATGGGGAGACGTTATCAGGTCCTCCAGCTTTCTTTGTTTTCATGCGCTGAAAGAGCCTGTTTACATAATCCTCGGAGATATTTAGTGCAGGCAGAGGATCTGAAGGAAGGGGGTTGGTTACTTTATGGGAGTAATTTGTTCCTGAATGGGATGTGGAGGAGTTGGTTTGAGGTGTGAATGGCTTCTTGTCATGTCTGCAGTAGAAGCCATTCAGACGGTTGGCCAGGCGAGGACTTTGTTCAGGAAGGGTGGTGGGGCTTCTGTAGGCAGTCAGGTTTCTCAGACCAGTCCATACAGCCGAAGTGTCACCAGTAGAAAGGCTGTTTTTCAGCTTCTCACTATAGCTTCTCTTGGCTGCTTTGATCTCCTTTGTTAGTCTGTTCCTGGCCTGCCTGTACCGCGCCCAATCTCCACTGCTGTGAGCTTCTTCCTTGTCCCTGCGCAGATTCCTGAGGTGTGGAGTAAACCATGGCTTGTTGTTCCCAAAGGTGCAGAAGGTCTTGGTCTGCACACACATGTTCTCACAGAAACTGATGTATGATGTCACCACATCAGTTAGTTGGTTTAAATCAGTGGCTGAGGTTTCAAAAACAGTCCAGTCTGTGCATTCAAAGCACGCTTGTAGCATCTGCTTTGATTCCTCAGTCCACTTCTTAACAGTGTGAACATTGGGTTTGAAGCTCTTAGTCCTGTCTGTAGGTTGGGATGAGGGGGATAAGAGAATGATTGGAAAAACCCAGAGCAGCCCTGGTAACAGCATGATATGAGTCTTTTAAAGCTGTGTAACAGTGGTCCAGTGTGTTTTTGTCTCTGGTGGGACACTTAATATGCTGTCTGTATTTCGGAAACTCATTAGAGAGGTTAGCGCTGTTAAAATCTCCCAGTATCCTTGAACCACCCCCCTCCTTAAACCGCCACCTTAACTTGGTGTGCTCAAAGTATTCCTAGAGGCTATGTTGTCTGGGGCTTAAATGCCCCTGGCAGCGTCTCTCATGGCAAACAGGCTCTAGGTGATGGGTCAGACAAAGAGCGGTTCAAGAATCCTTCATGAGGACAAATATATCGAGACACGTGACGTCGCCCGGTACGGCGGAGCCGGGGTCCCACCCTGGAGCCAGGCCTGGGGTCGGGACTCGCCGGAGAGCGCCTGGTGGCCGGGTCTCTCGTTCGGGCTTGGCCCGGCCGGGTCCCGCGAGGCCATCCCCCAGTGGGCCTACCACCTGCAGGGGGAACCGTGAGGGACTGGTGCAAAGAGGATTGGGTGGCGGACGAAGCTGGAGACCTCAGCTGCCCGATCCCAGGATGCTTAGGCTGGCTCTAGGGACGTGGAATGTCGGGAAGGAGCCTGAGCTTGTGCGGGAGGTCGAGAGATATCGACTAGAAATAGTCGGGCTCACCTCCACGCACAGCGTGGGCTCTGGAACCCATCTACTCGAGAGGGGCTGGACTCTCTTCTACTCTGGAGTGGCCCACGGGGAGAGGTGGCGGGCTGGTGTAGGTTTGCTTGTTTCCCCCCAGCTCAGCCGTCTCGTGTTGGGGTTTACCCCAGTGGATGAGAGGGTCGCATCCCTGCGCCTTCGGGTTGGGGATAGGTCTCTGACTGTAGTTTCGGCCAACGGGCCGAGCGGTAGTGCGGAGTACCCGGCCTTCTTGTTTGCCCTGTCGGGGGTGCTGGATAGTGCCCCTCCCGGAGACTCCATTATTCTGCTGGGGGACTTCAACGCCCACGTGGGAAACAACAGTGACACCTGGAGAGGCGTGATCGGGAGGAATGGTCTCCCCGATCTGAATTCGAGTGGTATTTTGTTATTGGACTTCTGTGCTAGTCACGGATTGTCCATAATAAACACCATGTTCAAACATAAGGGTGACCATCAGTGCACTTGGCACCAGGACACCCTAGGCAGGAGGTCAGTGATCGACTTTGTTGTCATATCATCAGACCTTTGGCCGCATGTTTTGGACACTCGGGGGAAGAGAGGGGCTGAGCTACTCCACTGATCACCACCTGGTGGTGAGTTGGATCTGCTGGAGGAGGAGAAAGCCGGAGAGACTTGGCAGGCCCAAGCGCATAGTGAGGGTCTGCTGGGAACGTCTGGCGGAGCCCTCGGCCAGGGATGTATTCTACTCCGACCTCCGGGAGAGCTTTGACCAGATTCCGGGGGATGTTGGAGACATAGAGTCCGAGTGGACCATGTTCTCCGCATCTATTGTCGATGCTGCTGCCCGTAGCTGCGGCCGTAAGGTCTGTGGTGCCTGTCGCTGCGGCAATCCCAGAACCCGGTGGTGGACACCGGCAGTAAGGGATGCTATCAAGCTGAAGAAGGAGTCCTATCGGCTGTGGTTGGCTTGTGTGACTCCTGAGGCGGCTGACGGGTACCGTGAGGCCAAGCGTGCTGCTGCCCGGGCTGTGGCAGAGGCAAAAACTCGGGCCTGAGAGGAGTTCGGTGAGGCCATGGAGAAGTACTACCGATTGGCCTCAAAGCGATTCTGGCAAACCGTCCGGCGCCTCAGGAGGGGGAAGCAGTGCTTCGCCAACACTGTTGGCTGGGGACTCGGGGTTGGACTCTTTCATAACCCAGGCTGAAGTCACCGAGGGGGTTAAAAAGCTCCGTGGTGGCAAGGCTTCGGGGGTGGATGAGATCCGCCCTGATGGTTGACACGCCTCTTCAACATTGCATGGCGGTCGGGGACAGTGCCTCTGGACTGGCGGACTGGGGGGGTGGTCCCCCTTCATAAGAAGGGTGACCGGAGGGTGTGTTCCAACTACAGGGGGATCACACTCCTCAGCCTCCCTGGTAAGGCCTATGCCAGGGTATTGGAGAGGAGAGTCCGGCCGATAGTCGAACCTCGGCTTCAGGAGGAGCAGTGTGGTTTTCGTCCCGGCCATGGAACACTGGACCAGATCTATACCCTCTACAGGGTACTCAAGGGTTCATGGGAGTTTGCCCATGTTGCATGTGCATGTTGGACTCCGGCAGGGCTGCCCTTTGTCACCGGTCCTGTTCATAACTTTTATGGACAGGATTTCTAGACACAGCCAAGGGCCGGAGGGGGTCTGGTTTGGGGACTAGTGGATTTCGTCTCTTCTTTTTGCAGATGTTGTAGTCCTGCTGGCCCCCACTAGCCAAGACCTACAGCATGGGATGAAGATCAGCTTCTCCAAGTCAGACGCCATGGTACTCGACCGGAAAAGGGTGGCTTGTCCTCTTCAGGTTGGAGGGGAGTTCCTGCCTCAGGTGGAGGAGTTCAAGTATCTCTGGGTCTTGTTCACGAGTGAGGGAAGAATGGAGCGGGAGATCGACCGACGGATCGGTGCGGCTGCCCCAGTAATGGGGGCACTGTGCCGGTCCGTTGTGGTGAAGAGAGAGTTAAGCCAAAAAGCGAAGCTCTCGATTTACCGGTCGGTCTACGTTCCTACCCTGACCTATGGCCATGAACTTTGGGTCACGACTGAAAGAACGAGATCCCGGATACAAGCGGCTGAAATGAGCTTCCTCCGTAGGGTGGCCGGGCACTCCCTTAGAGATAGGGTGAGGAGCTCGGCCATCCGGGAGGGGCCCGGAGTAGAGCCGCTGCTCCTCCACATCGAGAGGAGCCAGTTGAGGTGGCTCGGGCATCTATACCGGATGCCTCCTGGACGCCTTCCTCGGAAGGGGTTCCAGGCACGTCACACCGGGAGGAGGCCCAGGGGACGGCCCAGGATACACTGGAGGGATTATGTCTCTAGTCTGGCCTGGGAACGCCTTGGGCTCCGACCGGAGGAGCTGGAGGAGGTGTCTGGGGAGAGGGACGTCTGGGTGTCTGTGCTCAGTCTGCTGCCCCCGCGACCAGGTCCTGGATAAGTGGAAGATGGCGAGAACGAGATTATGATGAAAGAGTCCGTGTATTTTTTCTCCACGTCTGTAATCAGCTCAGCAAGATGTTTTTCCGCCGCAGAAGTGCTGCCATGCGGTGGAAAATATGAGCCAATTATTATAAAAGAGGAAAACTCTCTCGGTGAATAAAACGGTTTACAGATTATGGAAAATTACTCCAGATCCGGACTACATGTTTTCCCCAGCACTTTTACGTCTCTGCACCAACCTTCATTTATATCAAAGCAGATTCCGCCTCCTCACTTCTGCGATCCGCTCTGAACAGCTGGAAGTTCGGAAACACCAGTGTGTGGTCCAGGATGTTTTCACTCAGCCATGTCTCGGTAAAGCAGAGAACCGCTGATCCGCGGAGGTCCGTGTTTTTACCGGTGAGAAGAAGCAGCTCGTCCATCTTGTTCCTTAGAGAGCTGACATGTGCCAGGTGGATTGAAGGCAGTGGTGTGCAAAGTCCTCTTTTGCAGAGCTTTACCAGCGCGCCAGCACGCTTTCCCCTGCGGCGCTTTCAGCGCAGTATCCCGTATAATGCCGCAGCTCAGCTTGCCAGGAGCTCAGTGAACCTCGAGACCACAGTACTGTGGCTTGAAAAACATAAAAACACACAAAATACAAAAACAAAGAGAGAGCGAAGCTCCAAGGCTTCCATCGTCTGCGCCATCTTGGTTGAGGGGACACAGGAGGCGACCAGTCGTATGTAAACATTTGACTTTACTGGCGCTAGCATTAGTGGTTTTGGTTAACAAAAAAAATTTGCTTATTTACCAACCCTTTTACTTCACATATACTTGAAATACCATTAATACAAAGATTAAGATGCATATGAGCATTGACAACGCGCTATGACCGATCTGTGTTTAAAACCATTTTACACATTAAGTTTGTATCAACTTTAAAACACAACAGGAAACAAACAATAGAACAAATAACTAAATTGTTTAGCTTTTGACATCGCAAACATCACAAAATAAACAATATTTAGTATTTAGTATATCTAGTACTTGTTTATTTTGCTTTCTGCCACCATTCTCTGGTCACTCTCACTAAGCAGGAACTTCTAGACATCAGACATGTCTTTTATGCCTTTTTCTCCATTTTGTATTGACACCAGCTTCAGTGATATTTTGATTGACGGTACATCGGCTCTCTGGGATTTAGCAGAGACGCAGATGTGGTAAAAGGGCAGATGTTCTCGTAAAGCTTTCTTCAATGACAGCTCTGCCCACCTTTGCCCTCAATCCAAATAGCTATATTCTGCTCTATGGTGAACAGGGAAAAGGTAGAATCTCCTTTTACATAAACGAAAGTTGGTGCCCTGATGTAGGTTTTATAGAAGGTGTAGTCCTCACCTGGAGTCATTTTTGATAAAATGTAAACCTTTTTATACACTGACGGGGTTCTCAGGTCTTGAGCGAGTTCTAGAGTGAGTTCTCAAAGCTGCATAGGACCATCCACAACTCACTGTGACACAAAAGCTCCCCATGAACCAACCACCGGCTTCTCCTTAGACCCCATGCCTGGACTTAAGATCTCAGAGGAAGATATAATTAGGCTTTCAGCATCAGAAGACCAGGAAAGCTTCAGAACCTGACAATGTCTCCCCTCTTGCCCGAATACCTGTGCAGGCCATTTGGCCCCTATCATCTTTCAGATCTGGAGTCTCTGGAGATGTGTGAGATTCTCTCCAGCTTCAAGCGCTCTACCATGATCCCAGTCCCCCAAGAAACCCACCATCACAGGGTTAAATAACTACAGGCCTGTCACCCTGAGATCTGTGGTCATGAAATCCTTTGAGCAACTGGTGTTGAAGCATCTGAAGGATATCACATGCCCACCGCTGGGCCACCTGCAGTTTGCTAAACAGGCAAACAGGTCAGGAGATGATGCAGTCAGTTTGGGACTACACTTTAATCTGCTCCACATCGACCACCAAGGGTTTTACACCTGGATCCTGTTAGTGGACTTCAGGTCAGTCTTGTACACCATCAACCCAAATATAATTTTCCAGAAGCTCCCCAAGCTCATAGTACAAGCCTCTATCTGTCAGTTGATCACCAGCTTCCAGACTGACCAACAGCATCAGGTGGTGCTAGGTAAAATCTTCTCCCACAGAAGAGCTATCAGCACTTGTGCCCCTCAAGGTTGTATTCTCGCCCCACTTCTCTTCTCTTTGTACACAAAGAACTGCACCTTAACGGGCCCAAATGTGAAACTCAGCTTTGATTAAACATTCACAACTGAATGCCAGGAGGAATGGTCAGTTTATAATTGGGAATGATACAGGATGACAGGCAACAGATGCAAGCCAGTCTAGCGTTTAGCAAGGATGAAAGTTTCTTGTATTTTTAAGTAGGGGATTGTAAACTGAACGTGTACTCAGTCATGTGCCAAGACTTTTAATATAACGTCTATGCAGGGGCAAATGAGATCTATTCACAAAATGTTCATCTTTGCTTTCATACTAACCTGATTAATTACAATACCGCTGACAGCAGTTGGACTCAATCCAACCATCTACTGACCTTAGAGACTCCAGTTTGCAGTCTGGACTCTTTACAAGATCCTTCAGCTGCTGAACATCTTCATCCTTCAGGTTGTTCCGGCTCAGGTCCAGTTCTGTCAGATAGGACGGGTTGGACTTCAGAGCTGAGCTCAGAGAAACACAGCTGATCTCTGACAAACTGCAGTCCCTCAATCTGAATAAAGAATAAAACACGTGAGCTGAAGCCAACAGGATGCAGGTTAAAACAGTTCAACAGAACCAGTTAAAGAGCTCTCATTAATATTAATGACAACATGCTGCTGCTTCAATAAAGACTTGCTGACTTCCACCCCATATTAATCCACCCTCTCTGTAGATGTTACTGAGAGATGCAACAGCAGCACCGGGAGCTCGTAGCCTCGTCCAGAGGAGGAGAACGGGAGCACCAAGTGTCCTCTCCAGGACTGAAGTCTTAGAGAGTTTCTGGGATTCTTCCTGCGTTCCTCACCGCTGCCTATGTTGGCTCAACATTATTAAATAATGCTGCTGGGAATGGGAGTGGGAATTTCCTGCATTATCAGCTCTAAATCCACTGGATTCTGGGAAGTTCTGGAAAATAGCTGCAACCCCACACTGAAATTCAACTCATTGTTTCATGTTTTCTGCTCATTATTTAATAAATCAAGGGAGGAAGTTTGAAAAAGAAAGAAACAAACTTGAACTAGACCAAACCAGTGGAGAAGAAAGCAGACTTTACCATAAATATCCTCAGAGTGGATCAGTATAATATCAACCATACAGTTGTGTTCAAAATAAAAGCAGTCTATTTAAAAATAACAGTAAAGTTCAAAATCCTCCTTATGATAGTTTTTATTTCCATGCATTTGGAACACTGCACATTATATTCTAAATCAAACAATGGAGAAAGTATCATTCTTTTTGTCACTTCACAGAAAATTAATACTAATCATTATTCGGCTGTTCAACAAAATACAGGGGTTGGACAATGAAACTGGAACACCTGGTTTTAGACCACAATAATTTATTAGTATGGTGTAGGGCCTCCTTTTGCGGCCAATACAGCGTCAATTCGTCTTGGGAATGACAGATACAAGTCCTGCACAGTGGTCAGAGGGGTTTTAAGCCATTCTTCTTGCAGGATAGTGGCCAGGTCACTACGTGATACTGGTGGAGGAAAACGTTTCCTGACTCGCTCCTCCAAAACACCCCAAAGTGGCTCAATAATATTTAGATCTGGTGACTGTGCAGGCCATGGGAGATGTTCAACTTCACTTTCATGTTCATCAAACCAATCTTTCACCAGTCTTGCTGTGTGTATTGGTGCATTGTCATCCTGATACACGGCACCGCCTTCAGGATACAATGTTTGAACCATTGGATGCACATGGTCCTCAAGAATGGTTCGGTAGTCCTTGGCAGTGACGCGCCAATCTAGCACAAGTATTGGGCCAAGGGAATGCCATGATATGGCAGCCCAAACCATCACTGATCCACCCCCATGCTTCACTCTGGGCATGCAACAGTCTGGGTGGTACGCTTCTTTGGGGCTTCTCCACACCGTAACTCTCCTGGATGGGGGGAAAAAAGTAAAGGTGGACTCATCAGAGAACAATACATGTTTCACATTGTCCACAGCCCAAGATTTGCGCTCCTTGCCCTTTGAAACCGACGTTGGCATTGGCATGAGTGACCAAAGGTTTGGCTATAGCCCCCGGGGCCGTGTATATTTACCCTGTGGAGCCCCGACGGACAGTTTGTGGAACAGGGGAGAGTTGAGGGGCACAGTTAATTTCCCGTGATTTGGGGCAGCCGGGTTTTTATTTTTTTTGGATACAATCCGGGTTAGCACCCCGAAATCCTTTCAGACATTTCCCTCTGGCCCCACAGTTAATCCTGTTGGATGTGGTTCGTCCTTCTTGGTGGTATGCTGACATTACCCTGGATACCGTGGCTCTTGATACATCACAAAACTTGCTGTCTTTGGTCACAGATGCCCAGAAAGACGTCCCCCAAAAATTGTCCTCTTTTGAACTCTGGTATGTCACCCCTATGTTGTGTGCATTTCAATATTTTGGCAAAACTGTGCTCTTACCTGCTAATTAACCTTCCCCACTCTGCTCTTACTGGTGCAATGTGCAATCAATGAAGACTGGCTACCAGGCTGGTCCAATTTAGCCATGAAACCTCCCACACTAAAATGACAGGTGTTTCAGTTTCATTGTCCAACCCCTGTAGCAGAGTGCATTTTTCTTTACAAACTCAAATGTTTACTGTATAACCTCAAAAAATCTAGGAGTTAACATTCCTGTGAATCACTAAACTAATATTTAGTTGTATAACCTGAGAACTGCTTGACATATGTGTTGCATGAAGTTGACCATCTTCTGGCAGCTGTAAACAAGTATTGCAGCCCAGGATGATTTGACAACATTCCATAATTCCATTTCATGTTTTTGCCTCAGAAATAGAACTTCTGATGTCACCCCACAAGTCTTCAGTTGGATTAAGGATTGGGTTGCCCATTCCAGGACTTTGGGGGCTTCTTGCCTTCTGAACAATGCTTGAAACGATCCATTTTTGTGAGGTTTTCTGACAGAAATGCATGTTCAACATCTGCTAGCATTGACCTTAAATTAGAGCCACCTGATAGACTCCTGCTTCTTCACAGAATGAATGTCCTCAGTAACTGAACTCCACACAGGAGCATACATATAATGTCTTTTGTTCTTCTATATTCCTACCAAAAACAGTGATTGATCTAGTTAGTTTAGTTGGGCTATTATTTTGAACGCAACTGTAGCAGTTTAGTGTCAACACAACTTACAAACCAGAAATATCAGAACTAAAACATGCTGTCTTACATCAATCTCTGTAGTTTGCAGAGAGGAGTCTGTAGAAAACCACAGAGCTCCTTCACTCCAGCATCTTTTAGGAGTTCGTTCCAGCTCAAGTCCAGTTCTATCAGATGGGACGGGTTGGACATTAGAGCCGAGACCAGAGAAGTACAGCTGATCTCCGACAAACTGCAGCATTCCAATCTGAATAAAGAATAAAACGTGAGGTGAGGCAAACAGGATGCTGGTTAAAACTGTCTAACTGAACCAGTTAAAGAGCTCTTATTAATATTATAATAACTCAAGGGGAAGGGTAGTTGCAGTCCAAAAGTTGTGTGGTTTATTCTAGCTTTCTCTTGCCACATATTGATGTGCCCCTGGGCAATCCCCCTTAACCTCAAGTTGCATTCCGATCTGTGTATCGGTGTATGAATGTGTGCGTGTTAGCGAATGTGATTGGGCTATAGTGTAAAGAGCTATCAGTGGTCAGTGTGACTGGATAAAAGCTGTATAAGTTCAGTCGATTTAGCATTTACAACAACATGCTGCTGATTTAAGCTCTTAAACTCTGTCAGCTCCACCAGCAGCTCCATCAATACAACCTCACATTCTGCAGCCAAATTATACAAGTTTCACAGAAAATAAAAAAGTCTGGAGGAATTTTGGAGGAAATATGAACAAATGTCCATTAAAGTAGATAAATTCAACTATTTGAATTATTCCACAGCCATAAAAACATGATGTCATGGAGAATATTTCATGGAAAACTGACTTGAAGAGCTGAAACACAACGATTGAAAACATGTTAATGTAGCAAGTTGAGTACTTTAGTCATCAAAGAGCCTTAAAACATGGTGTCTTACTTCAATTTCTGTAGTTTGCAGAGGCGAGTTTGTAAAAAAACACAGAGCTTTTTTACTCCAGCATCTTTCAGGTAATTGCAGCTCAGGTCCAGTTCTGTCAAATTGGACGGGTTGGACTTCAGAGCTGAGACCAGAGAAGCACAGCTGATCTCTGACAAACTGCAGTCCTCCAATCTGAATAAAGAATAAAACATGTGATGCAGGTTAAAAGTGAAATATTAACAAATTATAAATTAATTTCACTGAATTTAAAAGTCAGAGAAACATGATGAACTGATGTCTAATATCTGATCCATTAAAACTGATTTAAAGAGTTAAAACAAGCAGAACCATTATAATGACGTGTTGTTAGAATATTTCAGTCGGGCCTTCAGTGGTTCTGTACTGGAACTTAAATGGACCAAACTGTGACATTAGAGCTGTTAATGAATGCCGCTGTGATTTGATGTCAGCAGCTCATTTTCACAGAGACAATCAATCCAAGCAATCCAAACTGCTGTAAAATCCAAGGAACACATTTAGTAATCATCAGTCTTCCTGTGGAGTTACTGAATCTCAACATCATTTCCATCTGGAGCAATAATACCAACCAAGCAACACTAAGAATAAATGTGAATGAACAGGCCCTGCAGTAGCATGAAGTCTGGCTGTAATTATCCTCCACACCATTGTAGTACAATGGCTAGAAAAGCAGCTCCACACAATAAAGATCCAGAATAAACAGTAAACTTAGCAAAGCCCCTCATTGCTTGAATCCAAAATGTGGAGAAATACTGACTGAGACAGGGCTGCTGATTGTAGGCTTGGAGAGCCTTCCTCACAATATTTAGCTTTTTTTTCTGTCAAAGGAAATCCACAATACATCCCTCTGATTTTACTGTTTTACTCGCTGGACATCCAATAAAACTAGTCTGAATAAAAACTACAAATCAGATTTGAGCAGTTAAAGCTACACCTACAGGGGTTGGACAATGAAACTGAAACACCTGTCATTTTAGTGTGGGAGGTTTCATGGCTAAATGGGACCAGCCTGGTAGCCAGTCTTCATTGATTGCACATTTTGCCACAGTAAGAGAAAAGAGTGGTTGGGGAAGGTTAATTTGCAGGGTAAAAAAAGAGCACAGTTTTGCTCAAAAATTTTGAAATGCACCACAACATTATGGATGACATACCAGAGTTCAAAAAAGGGACAAATTGTTGGTGCACGTCTTGCTGGGCCCCCCAATCTGTGAACCAAGACAGCAAGTCTTTGTGATGTATCAAGAGCCACGGTATCCAGGGTAATGTCCAGATCCCACCAAGAAGGACCAAACCAATCCAACAGGATTAACTTGGGGGAGGAAAAAATGTAGGGAAAGCTGTCTGAAGGGGTTTTCGGGTGCCCCCCGGATTGTATCCAAAAAAACAAAAAACCAGGGGTCCCAAAAATCACGTCAGAATTAAATGTGCACCTCAACTCTCCTGTTTCCACCAAAACCCCCGTCGGGAGCTCCCCAGGGTCAATATACACGGCCGGGCTGCTATATCCACCTTTGGGTCACTCATGCCAATGCCAAACGTCGGGGTTTCAATGGTGAAAGGAGCGCAAAAGCTCGGGCTGTGGACAAAAATGTGAAACATGTATTTTTTTTTTTTCTCTGAAGCCACCTTTACTGTTTTCCCCACATCCAGGAGAGTTTTCGGTGTGGAGAAGCCCCAAAAAGAAGCGTACCACCCAGACTGTTTTCATGCCCAGAGTGAAGCATGGGGGTGGATCAGTGATGGTTTGGGGGCCATATCATGGCATTCCCTTTGGCCCCCAAACTTGTGCTAGATGGACGCGTCACTGCCAAGGACTACCGAAAAAATTTTGAGGGACCATGTGCATCCAATGGTTTTTTAAACATTATATCCTGAAGGCCCGGGTGCCCGGTTATCAGGATGACAATGCACCAAAACACACAGCAAGACTGGTTTAAAGATTGGTTTGATGAACATGAAAGTGAAGTTAAACATCTCCCATGGCCTGCACAGTCACAGATCTAAATATTATTGAGCCCCTTTGGGGGGGTTTTTGGAGGAGCGAGTCGGGAAAGTTTTTCCTCCACCAGTATCACGTAGTGACCTGGCCACTATCCTGCAAGAAGAATGGCTTAAAATCCCTCTGACCACTGTGCAGGACTTGTATATGTCATTCCAAAGACGAATTGACGCTGTATTGGCTCCAAAAGGAGGCCCTACACCATACTAATAAATTATTGTGGTCTAAAACCAGGTGCTTCAGTTTCATTGTCCAACCCCTGTATGTGTTCAGTCAAGTCAAGTCAAATCAAGTTTATTTATATAGCGCTTTTCAGGAACAAGGCACTCAAAGCGCTGTACATGAGGAAAAATAGAAATTCAAACACAAAAAAACAAATCAAATGACATTAATAATCATTGGGAGTTTACTGTTAAGAGCTGGTTCTAATCCAATCTTTCTGATAGAGGTAATCAGATCATTAAGTCCTATGTGGTAAGGAATTCATCCTTTGCTAGAAGAAAGATGGTAATATTGATCCTTGAGGTCGCTGGTATGAGGCAGTTGTGGTCCCATCATTCAAAAAGTAACAGTCATGGGCACTCATTGAAGTCTAAGTAGAGAAGCTGGGTCACTGGTATAAAACAGTTTTATTCCAAACTTTTTAAATACTAATAATGTTTGGCTTTCACTTGTCTAAAATTGTTGTAATACAATCCTTCTAAGAAATCTAAAAATCTCTGGTCATTGGTGTAAAAACAGCTTTTAGTCCAAAATTTCAAATACTAATAATATTTGGCTTTTGCTGATAATCCTTCTGAGAAATCTGAAAATCTTTGAAAAGTAATGAAATCACATTTAGGTAAAGTAAGATAGGAGGGAGAATAAATCATATTTCAGACTCTATTCTTAGCAGAATAGAGTCTGAAATAGTACAAAAAACCTCAGCAGTGTGTTGTGATTATTAATCTGACAATATTATTTAATATTTAATATTAATATTTTAATATTTATCAAATAATATTTCGGTCTGTTAAAGGTTGCACTGTGAATACCAGCCCAGTAAGGCGATGGTATTAGGACAAAATTGAAAGGTGGGAGACGAGCTCTGACATTATTGAACAGCATAAACTCTGCACACACATGGAATGAATTCACACAATTTCTTAAAATACAAGAATTTATTAACAAAAATAAGTCAACTCAAAGTCAAACATATTTCAATCAACAAACTCTTTACTATGCTAAAACAATCCAACTAAACTACCAAGCAGAATTAAAGAATAAGGAAGACTAATGGGCTATGTACAATATAAACAAGTTGATTAAACATGATTGAAACTCATGACCAAAAGAGTGATGCAACATTAGAACAAGATTTTGGTGTCTAATTAGTTGCCTTTATTTATTAAAATAATATTTAAAGAAATATTATTAAGGGGATATTTGGAAAAGAGACAAATCTTTCTGGAGAAATGGTGTTTACTTAGTTATCAGATTTAGTAAAATAATGTTTAGAGACTATTATTCACTAACTTGAAAACTAAACCTTTCTGTTAAATATTCTGTAGCAAGCACGTGTTCTTAAGCTGTTAGCAGTTAAGCTAACAAAGGAGGCTGATAGCTTAGCTTAGCACCAGAACCAAACACATACCTTTAAAATACCAGGGTCAATAAAAGGGTTAAAATGCATAAGCGCGGACGGCGCGTTATGAGCAACCTTCTGTGTTTAAAATCACCCTTTAACTAAAGTTTGTCTTAACTTTAAAAACACAAACACAGAACATAAAGCTGATCACGTGTGCAGCCTACTAGCTCTAAGGTAGCAGTTTCACACAACAAAACCAAACTTCATAAAAATGAAAACGTTCAGATCATTTCATCCTAACTCTTTCTATTATTCTCTCTGCCCAAAACCTAACCTCTGACCATGCTGAGGAAAAGATGTCCGGGGCGGCGAAGTTTGAAGAGGTGTCCACAGTCAAGAAGCGGTTAGCTTTCGGCTAACCTCGGTAGCTTCGGGCGCTGTGGCGTGCGAGACGGCTCGTTCTGTCCGCCAACCAGCTATTCATTACTGTAACCACGGTGATGTGGTCTCTGCTGTCTTCCTTCCAGACTGGGAGACCACGTCTTTGCTGGGGCTTATCTCGAACACCGTGTGCATCTGCAGGGCTCGGAGAGAGAGTCAAACAATGCTGGTACCTTAATTCCCCGTTCGTGAATGAATACCGGATACACAAACAGCAATTCATTCCATACTCAACTTTTGCATATGATCGGTGATCATATGAGACTCTTGGATCCAGTTTGAAGAGTTTATGTCTTTTTGCCAGCAAAAAGACTTCAGTGCGCTGGGTCTGCTCCTGGTCCGATGGTCAACCGGCTTGGAGAGATCGGCGCATTGGAAAGGGGGTGCTTTTATACAGCCAGTGACATCATGGGAAATCTGCTGATACCTCCTTTTCCTAAGTTGTGCCGGAAGTAGGTTAATGCAATTTGTTTTGAAAATTCCAGAAGAGTCCGTACCGGAGTTTAATGTTAAAATCCATGGCTGGGTCCCAACAAGTGGTAAGCAACACACACAGAAGTAAAGATTTAGCAAGGGTACGGTGGAATCTTGAGGGTGCGAATATATAATTAAACCTGGAAAGACTCACAAAATGGAGAAACAACAAGAAGACGGTGTTGGGGCCATCCATTTTGGTCGCACATTTTGACATGCGCAGCTCAACAGACGTCGCAGCTCTGACGTCACTGTATAAACCGGCTGAGATGCAAAGTTTTGGTGCCATTTTCCCGCCTGTCTCAGACAGCGCATAGGAGGCGCATATCTGGAGAAACAAAGCTCGCTGGCGAACTTTTGCTCCACAAGACCATTCCCGGAAGAGCTTGAAAGTTGGAAATCTGTCTGATACGAGAAGATCAGAGGATTTATTTGCCGATCTAAGACCACGCCACACTCGGTGTAGGTGAAAACCTACAGAGGTTCTATTTTCCAAGGAGATGAGTTTTCCTCCTTGTGTGTGCAGTCGACTAACGGTTCTTCATCTTTTCCCCTCCTGGACGGATGAGAAGTTACCGTTTTTTTCTTAATTCGATCACGGACACGTGATCCCCGCCTCCCCTCCTTTTTCGTCAGACCTGATCCATCCTCAACCGGTGGAGAGAAGAAATCAACAAGTAATTTCGTTCTTTTCATATTAAACCGGATAGGTGCATTTAGAGGTCTGGGCAGGATGAGGCATAGTGAAGGTGATTTATAGTCACCAGTAGTTAATCTAAGGTATTAACTTGTTGCATGGGATACTGAGCTGGGCCTCCACAGCACTTGGTGCTTTGGCAATCCAGCAAAATAAAAGCGAAGCACCCAGAGAGTATTACCAGCACCTGAGAGCCGCTTACTTCCAAGGTGGTAATGCTCCCGGCATAGAGGAGGAAAATGCTTTTGAATCTCTGTTCCTCCACAACCTTCATGAAAGCGCACGTTACGACGTTACTATGTACTGTAGAACAAAAACCCTCATCATGCAAGAGATCCGTGAACACGCTCAGATGGCGTGGAAAACAAGTGCAAGTCCTACTAATGGATCAAAAGGTGAGGTTAGAGTTTTACAGGTGCACACAGAAGACGACAGTGGTGCATTAGAAGGCAGAGAAATGCCTTCAAACAGAACCCATGTTATGAACAGATTAAAGGAACAACTTATGTTCGGTCAGCTGGACCGGGGGGTGGTACTAAGTACCAGCCACAGTCAAAGTTGCCGGACCACTTCCGGTCGAACAGACGATCTGAACATCACGTGAGGCCCAAAGGTAAGCCTGATGGTAAAGGCTGGAGTCAACATGCAGGACGGAGCCTGAGGAGAGAGATGGAGGATGCCTTCCGTATGATTCTGACAGAAGCAGAGCGCCAGGCATGTGCCCAACCTTCACCATCATTAGAGGCAGCTGACCATCTGGTGAAACCGGATCCAAAACACCCGCCAGCAAGACTAGGCGTGGACCCCGTCCCCACAGCCATCAGAGTTTACCTGCATGGATGGAGAGACAAACCTGGGAAACTCAAAGAACCCCTTTGGACCTCTCCAGGAGAAACACCACAAACCATTTCTCCAAGGTTCTTAGGTAAACTGAACCAAAATGAACATACAGGTTACCTATACTGTCTCACCAGTGTAGGAGGACATGTCAAACTGAGTTTCCATTTTAAAACAGGATCAGAGATCAGCCGGATGGGCTCAGTCTTGTTCGAGGAGGTGAGTAGAGTCATGCTCTCCCTCATTAAACTATTTCAGACTGAAGCTTGTGATGTAAGCATCACCAGCTGGGTGGAGATGGACATCACACTCAAAGACATGACTCTGGTGCACCCTATCTATATGTGCACATTGAACACAGAGCTTTTTCTTGGTGGCCAGGACCTGCTGGACAGGGTGGCACCACTCATTGACTGCCACCAGGACCAACTCTGGGTCCAGGCGGAGGTGCAAACAACACTGGGTGCAAGCAGCAAATCATCCTTGTTGACAAACCAGGTTGCCAGCTTAGAGGAACCTCTCAGGCCCTCGTCGGTGCCAGACATGGGCACCTCTGTGACACAGCTGCACCCATCCACCCAGAAAACTCCTCCCAGATGCAGTCATGCATCATTTTATTTGCTCTTTAAAGAACCCAGGTGTGAAAACGTACAACCCCAAAGTGGTGGAAGATGTACACCTGGAAACCATGTTCATACCAGAAGTGCTTCTAGCTTTCTGGCTAGAGAAATTATCAACTGGTAGAGAGCTGTATGGCCGCTTGTGCCAAGAAGATCCCCTTTTAACTGAGGCACAACACAGCCACACGCTGCTCTTAGCAGACGGGCTCCGCCCTCTCCTTAAGACAGTCAGAGTGTGGACCTCCAGTGTGCAGATTGGGATCAAAAAAACCTCTCCCATGCTTTCAGCATTGTTCCAACAGACCAAAGGGGGTTCACATTATCCTACGCCCATTACTCTCCTGTAGGGGGCCATAGGAGCTACCCAAAACCCAAACTCCACACCCTCCAACAGATGGCGTACTGGCCTCCAACGTCTCACGACACTCAGGTCTACATCCAAGGATGCTTAACCTGCTGCCAGTTTTAGCCATCCCAGCCAATCGGTCAACCTCCGCTCCAGCGAAGGAGGGTTACATTACTTTGGTTCAACCTTCAGACCAACTGGGTCGAACCAGCTCCAAAATTAGCAGGAGGTAACAAATTCCTCCTAACTGTGACAAGCAGCTTCATTAAGTCAGCACCAAATGACACCGTCATCCCAGCTGCTGCTCTTTTGTGAACCAGATGAAGTTCTACATCGAAGTCTCCCCCCAAGAACAGAGCTTGTTTTCCATGTCCGGGAAAGGAGAGACCAGTGCGTAGGACTAGTTAAATAGGTGCATGTTTCAAAACTCACACTAACATGCACTAACCAAATAACAACTTTCTTCAACAGGAACTGTTAAAAATACAACTACCTTTCAGGTATACATAGTGTTAAACTGCAATTGCACTCTATTTTTGCATTTAAACCCCCTGCATGCACTGCAGACCCTCACAGAAATGATTAAGAAATGATTTATTGGACACATGCTGCCAGAGATTTCATGCAAAGTCTTATTAAGAAGGGTTGGTTTTTTCTGTAGACAGTCCCACCGAGGCACGGATACCTACTTGCCGAGTTCTGCTGGATTTAGTAGAGAAAATCCTAAAGTCCACCACAGCAGACACTTTGCAACCTCCACAAACACACCTGGCTTATAGCCTAAGTAGTGCAGTTTTATTATTGGGTTTGTTTTTTCCCCTCCCTTTTCCGATCTGAAAAGTTTAGGGCAGGATTATGTTAAATCCCATCATCATTTCAAAGAACTAATTTGTTTAAACCTAAACTCATGTTAAAACTGTTTTGTTAAGATAACCCCACTGCATAGTTGGTTACAAACCAGGATTGATTTCTTCACATTTATTCCCATGGTTCATAGCGCTACCTTTGCCAATGCCACAGGCTGATTCCCGTGCCTGACGGAAATGGACGACTAAGCTATGACCCCATTATTTGGTTATCTTGTTTTTTTCTCTTTCTTTTTATGGTTGTTTCACCTTGTCTCAGGGTTATCAAAGCTGATGACCAAAATAACGTGATGATGATGTACTGATGTTGTATTTTTCTCATTGAATGACATAGACAGGTATGAGTTAGTCAGAGTTTAGTCCTGCCCAGGCTAACCTTGTCCTGCCCAGTCAAAGACCTTTGAGAAACAAACTGAACTGTGAACTCCGGTTCCTACCAAGAGGAACACAGGAACAGTATTTTTGTTTTTATTTTTGCTTCTTTATGGATCATGGATCATTGAATCTCAGCTCCTATGATGGATGGACCCAGTAGCTTCAAAGACTGCGATTAATCACACCCTTCGAACCTAGGGGGGATGTTGGGGCCATCCATTTTAGTCGCACATTTTGACATGTGCAGCTCAACAGACGTCGCAGCTCTGACGTCACTGGGAGTATAAACTGGCTGAGATGCAAAGTTTCGGTGCCATTTTCCCGCCTGTCTCAAACAGCGCATAGGAGGCGCATATCTGGAGAAACAAAGCTCGCTGGCAAACTTTTGCTCCACAAGGCCATTCCCGGAAGAGCTTGAAAGCTGGAAATCTGTCTGATACGAGAAGATCATAGGATTTACTTGCCGATCGAAGACCACGCCACACCCGGCGTAGGTAAAAACCTACAGAGGTTCTATTTTCCAAGGAGATGAGTTTTCCTCCTTGTGTGTGCAGTCGACTAACGGTTCTTCATCTTTTCCCCTCCTGGATGGATGAGAAGTTACCGTTTTGTTTTCATAATATGATCACTGACGCGTGATCCCTGCCTCCCCTCCTTTTTCGTCAGACCTGATCCATCCTCAACCGGTGGACAGAAGAAATCAACGTCAGCGTAATTTCGTTCTTTTCATATTAAACCGGATAGGCGCATTTAGAGGTCTGAGCACGATGATGCAGTTAAGGTGATGTAGAATCACCAGTAGTTAATCTAGGGTATTAACTTGTTGCATGCAATACTGAACTGTGTTTTCATTTACCGCGCAAGCGCTGCTGAATTGTGCTTGTTTTGATTTGTCCAGCTGATCTCAAATCAGCCAGGAGTTAGAAGTTGGACTTTTAAAAGTTTTTCATTCAAAGCCACTGCGGTCTGTACCTCGTGGTCTGTACCTCTTTGTTCCAGTTTATTGCTGGAGATTTTCCACTGAGTTCCCGCCTCAGAGTTTATGACTCTTTGTCAAGACTTGGGGCGTTCAGCTGATAGTGGCTAAAGGGGTGTGGCTCCACCGTTTCATCAGCTGATCGCTGCAAGCAGACATTAAAACAACCGGAGGACGTCTCTTTCCATTTAAACCATATTTTGTCCATAAAATTGATGGTTTGATCTTCATAGACACTAAATGCACATATATTTTCTTTTATTATTATTGTTAGGTAGTCATTTTTATTCCCTTTTGTGTAGAATAGTTAGAATAGTTAGTTAGGGGAAGGTTTTTGGACCAGAATAATGTTATATCAGGATTATTCGGCTTCAATAAATCTTTATATATACAATTAAGGGAAGCGTTTGTGTTTATTTCGTGCAAGAGTGATTTTTCTGTCAAAACAAGGTCGAAGATCCTCCACCTTCAGTGAAGCGGTTGAATAAACAGTGACAGTTTGTGGTTTTGGTTAATAATTAATAATTATTAAAGAGCTTTGAGCCCGTAATCACAACACCAGAGGACATCTCTGATTTCTATTCGTAAGTGATGATTTTTTTGGTTAAGAAATTAATATTTTCCAAATTATGATTTTAAATTATAATTCTTGATAATATTAATTAATCAATAATCATAATTCTTACAACGGTTAAAGAGTTTATTAATGAAGATTATTCCTTTGGCGCTCGGACCCCTGAGGGAGACGTGAACGCTGAGGATGAAATGAGTTTAAATAGACATTATATGATTATGATTAGGTACGTCTTCCCCCCTGGGATCCGATCCTGGTGGTGGCGTAGGCCTTGGTATGGAAGGAGTTGGGAGCCTAAGGTGGAGAAGGGGTGGAGGAGGGTCGAAGCTCAGCAGAAGAGCGGTGACTTCCATGCATAAGGTCTTTAAAAGTGATGCCCTGGGAGATGATTGACCGAGGAGGAGTGCGGACCTGTTGTTGATTGGTGCGGCCAGTGAGGGCGAGTGATTGGGTGAGACGGTGTGCTGAGTCTTCCATGTTGAATTTTCATTTAAACTCCATGTTTGAGTGTGTTTGCAAGAATTAGACTGTTAACACTGATAGAAGCGCCATTGTCCTTGAGAGGAGAGGTGGAAGTTTTATTAATCGGCCGCGTAATCCTATCAGCACACAGCTGGTAGGGGAGTGCTGGGGAAGAACGTCGTGTTTATATAACATCCAGGAGATACTTTGTCAATAGCCAGTTAGCAGAAGTTGCCAAGGCCACATTAGGGCGCCAGATTTAGAAAAACAATAAATGTTGTGGTTCGGGCAGTTGAATTTCCAAGTACGTTAAGCATTTTACTGGTATGTCTCAATTGCGAATCCAAATAGCCAAACTTCTGGTACTTTCCGCATATCTGGAGCATACAACTTCTCCAAGACTATAGCCTTTAACCTCTGAGTCCAACCGCTGCCAGGCTGCGATTTGAACAGCCAGCCACGTTTTGCGATTCACTCGATAAGCCAGGTAACCACCAACTCCAAAAAGCAGAAATCCTGTTATCAAAAGTCCAAATATGTACACATTTTCTACGTTCTCGACTGACGTCGTAGTCAGGTACACAATCTTCCACTGCTGCAAAGAATCCATTGTGTATCCAGAGAAGAACGTCCCGTCTGGACAACAGGGTTCTCCTTTACCCTGTCTTCCAGTCGAAAAAATTTGATCAATTACGTTGAGAGTCCAGCTGACCAAATCAATAATTTACGAGTTTGGAGGATATGCAAAGCGAGGCTCTGAGAAAAAATACAGACAAAAGCAGAAGCAGGGATTAGCAGGGAGGGAGGGAGAGAAAACCCCTGTGTCTTCCACCGAGAGCAAGAGTTAGCAAGTGTTAGCTACCTTTGTTAGCTTACCAGTGGAGCCAGAGTAGAGACCAGCTGGAGGCTGGGAGCAAACAGTTCAGAGTGTTGTTTCAGTTAAAGAGGTGGACCCAGTGACCCCACACCCAAATTAAACTCATCGTTTCATGTTTTCTGCTCATTATTTAATAAATCATGGGTGGATGTTTGAAAGAGAAAACAACTTTAACAAGACCAAACCAGTGGTGAAGAAACCAGACCTTACCATGAAGATCCTTAGTGTGGATCAGTATAACATCAGCCATATGTCTGCAGTTTATTGTCAACACAACTTTCATAACATAAATATCAGTACTAAACTAAAACCTAGCGTCTTACTTTAATGTCTGTAGATTGCAGAGAGGAGTCTGTAGAAAACCACATAGATCCTTCACTCCAGCATCTTTCAGGTTGTTCCTGCTCAGGTCAAGTTCTGTCAGATGGGAGGGGTTGGACTTCAGAGCTGAGACCAGAGATGTACAGTTGATCTCTGACAAATTGCAGAGGTTCAATCTGAAGGTAAAATACAGTATGTGGGCTGAAATTCAAAATGATGCATGTAACAACTGAATTATTAACAAATTTATAGTAAAATGTAAAAAAAAAAAAAAAATTACTGAATGTAGAAGTAACTCAAATGCAATGAACAGATGTCTAAAATTTGATCCAATGAAAAGAGAGAAAAGCCTCCAATGGGAGGCACCCAGATGGCATCCTGAGGAGATGCTGAAAGCTCCTCAACTGACTCCTTTCAATGCGGCAAAGTTGTCACCCAAGGGCAGCTCAAAGTAGAGCTCCCTTTGGGAGCTCTACTCTGAACTGCCCTATTTCTACTCTATCTGTGAGGCTAAAACCAGCCACTCTCCAGACGAAGCTCATATCAGTTGATTGTATCGAGGATCTCGTTCATTTAGTCATGATCCATATCTCATAACCATAGTTGATAGTTGGAACGTAGACGGACGCCTAAATCGAGAGCTTTGCTTTGATGGCTCAGTTCTTTCTTTACCACAACAGACTAAAGTAGCATCCATATTACTGCAGACAAAGCCCCAATCCGTCTGTCCATCTCCTGTTCCATCCTACCATACCAGACACTAAGATACTCCTCCACTTGAGGTAGAGACTGACCCACAACCCGGAGGGGCAGTCCAACTTTTTCAGGTTGGGGACCATGACATCAGAGGAGCTGATTCTGATCCCAGCAACTTCACACTCTGCAGCAAACTGCTCCAGTGCCTGCTGGAGGTCATGGCCTAATGAAACCAACAGAACCTCATCCTCTGCAAAAAGCGAATAAGAGATCCTGAGGTTCCCAAACCAGACATACTCCTCTCCATGACTATTCTTTGAGATCCTGTTCGTGAACACCACAAATGGGCAGCCCTGGCAGAGTCCAGTGTGCACGGGGAAAAGGGTCGACATTGTGCAAAGAATGCATATACAGCTGTTGCTTTGGGCATACAAGGTTTGGATAGCCCCTTAAAGCCCACCAGATACCCCATACTTCCACAGCAACCCCACAAAATACCTTGGGGGATTCCTTCATAGGCCGTCTCCAGATCAACAAAACACATGTAGATTGGAGAAGCATAATTCCATGACCCTCTCAGCATTTCCGTGAGGGTGAGGATCTGGTCCACTAAAACACAGCCAGGACAAAGGCCACAATGCTCCTCCTGGATCAAAGGTTGATCTATTAGTTGGAGCTTCCTCTCCAATACTATAGTAAGCTTTCCCAGGAAGGTAAAGAAATCCCTGTATAATTAGAACACAGTCTGAGGTCCCCTTTTTTACTAAATTGGGACAAGAACCCCAGTCTGCCACTCCAACCGTGTTGTCCCGGTCCCCCATGCAACACTGAAGAGGCGCGTCAATCCTGAAAGCTGCTCAATGTCCAGAGCCGTCAGAATCTCATGCCAAATCTTATCCACACCTGGCACCCAGGTGACCAGACTGAGCAGACCCTAAATCTGCTCTCTCCACTGCTCGACAATGTTCTCAGTGAGGATCTGCTGTGCCCCCCCAAAACAAACACAGTTTGAGATGGTCCCTATTTCCCCTTTCTGAGTTGCTGAACGGTTTCCCAGAACTTCCTTGAAGCCAAAGGAAAGTCTCTCTCCATTGCCTCTCAGGATTCTTCCTATGCCCATTTTTTGCATCTGCAACCACATAAGCTGCAGTCCTTCTCCCAGAGGTGTGAATCCAAGATCACTCGGACAGGTTTCTCTGCCAGACATTCCCAGCTCACCCTCATCAACCGTTTGGGTTTAACAGGTCTGTACAGCAGCCTCTCCTGGCATTGCATCCAACCCAATTCCATGTGGATATCGGTTGAGAACTCTGCCCCTCTCTTCACCTGAGTGTCCAAGATACACTGCCTGGCCAAAACAAAAGTCGCCACCTGGATTTAACTAAGCAAATAGGTACAAGCCTCCCATTGGATAATTACTGCATGGGCAATTATTTTTCAGCTGGCAACACGTTATTTAACCCCAACTGGTGCAATGAGTAGCTTCTCATTTCTCAAACAACTATGTCGAAAGACACATCCCGTGGAAAAGATATCAGTCTGTTTCAGAAGGGTCAAATCATTGGCATGCATCAAGCAGAGAAAACATCTAACGAGATTGCAGAAACTACCAAAATTGGGTTAAGAACGATCCAACGCATTATTAAAAACTGGAAGTATAGCGGGGACCCATCGTCTTCAAGGAAGAAATGTGGCCGGAAAAAAATCCTGAATGATCATGATCAGCGAACACTTTAACGTTTGGTGAAATCACATCAAGGAAAAACCAACAGTAGAACTCCGGGTTATGTTTAATAGTGAGATTAGGAGAATTTCCACACGCACAATGCGAAGGGAACTCTATGGATCGGGACTAAACAGCTGTGTAGCCTTCAGAAAACCACTAATCAGTGAGGGTAACTGGAAGAAAGGCTTCAATGTGCTAGGGAGCATAAAGATTGGACTCTGGAGCAATGGAAGAAGGTCATATGGTCTGATGAGTCATGATTTATCCAGAGTGATGAGCGCATCAGGGTAACAAGAGGAGGCAGGTGAAGTGATGCACCCATCATGCCTAGTGCCTTCTGTAACAGGCTGTGGGGGCAGGTGCTATGATCTGGGGTTGCTGCATTGGTCAGGTCTGGGTTCAGCAACAGTATGTGTTCAAAGAATGAGGTCAGCTGACTACCTGAATATACTGAATGACCAGGTTATTCCATCAATGGATTTTTTCTTCCCTGATGGGACGGGCAAGATTCATCTGGCTCGAATTGTGAAAGAGAGGTTCAGGGAGCATGAGACATCATTCTCACACATGGATTGGCCTCCAGAGTCCAGACCTTAACCCCACTGAGAATCTTTGGGATGTGTTGGAGAAGGCTTTGACTCTACCATCATCATTGCAAGATCTTGGTGAAAAATTAATGCAACACTGGGTGGAAATAAATCTTGTGACACTGCAGAAGCTTATCGAAACAATGCCACAGCGAATGTGTGCCGTAATCAAAGCTAAACGCGTCCAACGAAATATTGGAGTGTGTGACTTTTTTTTTGGTGGCAACTTTTTTTTGGCCAGGCAGCGTATAATGGCGTGGGTCTGATGATTGCTGAGGAGCACTACTGAATTCTAAGATGATACCCCTTCCAGGACACCATTCAGTGACTCCAAGAAGGCAGAGTAATCTGAACTGCTGTTTGGTGCATAAAAAAGACAACAGTAAGAGGGACTTTCCCTCTTACAACCCAAAGTGGCAAAGAGGCGAGCAACCCTTGCCCCCAGCTTCTCTGGGGAGAGTAGGAGAGATTCCAGCCCCTCTACAGGTGCTGGGTTCCAGAGGGTTATGTTAGAACAGTCGTTAAAAGTTAGAAATGTTAGAAACATGGACTACTCACCAGAGTTTCAGGTCAGATTGTTCTGGATTTATTTCTAACCTAAAACAACAGCCTGCATCTAGTTTTCTTTTTAGTGCTTTACAGAAAATGAAGAAAATTTAAGAAAAATTAACATAGGGCTGTTTAAAAAAATAGTGGAGGCTTCATTTTTCTTTACAAACTCAAATATTTACTGTATAAACTGAAAAATCTTTTGAATTTAACATTCCTGTAAATCACTAAACTCCTATTTAGCTGTTTAACCACTGTTTCTGAAAACTGCTTCACATCTGTGTTGCATGGAGTCCACTATGAATAAAGAAACCTGGTTAGTGTTGCAAGGTTTCAAACACATCATAAGGGGACCTTATTCTGAAGTAGGAAAAAATTATAATCACCTTGACTCAGATAGTGGGTTTTTAAGAAAAAAGGTTATCTCTCTAAATAGAAAACCTTCTCTCACTAAACGGATTGAAGAGATGTGTCTGACGTCTAATAATGATTTAGACTGTCTGTCTTCCAATGACCTTGTTGAGCAGAAACCACAGATTAGTCAATATTATGGGTTTATAATTACAGGACCTCAAACCCGTTTGCTGACCTTATCTTTAACCAACTGGATCCTCATAAAGTGGATCCTCTTTGGAAAGGCTGTCACATCATATAAGAAAACTCCCCCATCTGGAAGAGATGGTTTAAGACTCATAACTCCTACTTCAATTATGTTTAAATATATTCAGAAAGGTTTGGTTGTAAACTAATGGGAGTTAGTACTCACAGAACATCACCTTCAGATAATGCTATTATGCTGAGTTTACTTCCGTTTCACAATGATACCAGGTTTTATTCTTCTGAAGATGGAGAGTTGGTCACATTATCCGCATCCAGTGACCTCATTTAATATATCAAAACACTTAGGAGATTGACTTCGTCTGAGCTGTGAGGATCTCAGTGCTTTTTACAACTTCCTTTTAAATAGTGCTGTGTTTTAACATCCTGACTGCACTCGTCTGCAACTACAGACTGAATGCACCAGCACCTTATCCAGTTTTAAATTGTTTTGTGTTTGTTTTCTTTTACACTATCAGCCGAATCTTTCCCAAACCAAAACATCATCATTAATTTATTAAAATTATTTTTTACATGGTAAAAACGTATATTCTGACATGTGGACAGCAGGTTATTTGTAAAGAAAATATATTGAAATAAAGTTATTAATTAAAATCAGTATTAAAGTATCAGTGCATAATTTTTACATGGACAAAGAGGGAAAACTAACCTCAGGAACTGTAATTTACAGACTGAACTCTCCAGTATTACACACAGATACTTCATTCCAGAGTCTCGCACTCCGTGGATGTCACTGATGTCCAGTTCAGTCAGGTGGGAGGGGTTGGACTTCAGAGCTGAGGCCACAATTTCACATTCAGTCTCTGAGAGTGTACAGCCAAGTAGTCTGTAATTAGAGATAAAATAAAACTAGTTCTAATTAAATCAAATTAACTGTATGACAGACTAAAATCTGATGAGTAAACGGTGATGTCAGCATCTGTTCTTCGCATCAATTTCCTGTGCCGATAAGACACAATGAATTTTGTCAGTCTTTCAAACCTCAATACATGGTTCAGCTCATGTTTGGGGTCATGAATCAGGACACGGTTTGTGAAATGGTTTGGGCCATGATTTGGGTCATGGATCTGGTTATAGTTTGGATCATGGTGTGGCCCAAGGTTTTGGTTATGGGTGGAGTCACAGTTTGGGCCTTGGTGACATAGTTAAATTCATGGTTCAGGTCATTGTTTAAATCTTGGGTCAGGTCTGAGTCTGGGTCTTGGAAAGGTTATTAGTTGGGGTCTTGATTTTGGTCATGGTCCGGGTCATAGTTTGGGTTATGGTTTGGGTCATGGTTTAGTTTCAGACATGTTGTGTCTGCTGGTTTTGTTTGCTGCATTTTAACCAGAGTGATGGAGACAAACAAAAAAGCTGAGCAATGTCAAAACTGTTAAGGATTCATGCTTGCAGAACAACACTGATGGTTTTAACAACAGCTATCTCAAAATCATGATCAGCTTTTTTTGCCAAGTTTGTGTACAAGGATTTTGACATTGGTTACACTTTGCTCTTAATGAAGACTTTTTAAATATAACCAATATAATGTTTATAAAAAACAGGAAGATGGGTTTGAATTAGTGTAAATGCATCTGGGAACACTGAATTCAGAAGTAACAAAAATGTATGAGCATGAGCTACCAGCCATCAACCAGTTCAAGACAAGAGAATCCTATTCATGGCATTTACTTCAGGAATCTGTAAAACTGAAATAAAAATTACATTTTGGTTTATATGGCAACTTCAATTGCCAAATAATAAATAAAGCATATCAATAAATCCCAAACTTAAAGTTTGGACATGCCACTACAATTAAAGCTAAGCACATTAATATCTAGGCCTGAAACCTGGCCTTGGTCAAACACATTGCTATTTAGAATTACACAACCATGCTAACATCCATATGGTGACCTTGACAACAAGCTAACATTTAGCTTGTGCAATTGCCATTTTACAAACTGTCTGCAAACCTTTCTTGTTAGAATAATACATATAGGCAATGGTTTAGCCTGGGTTGGAATGACTGACAGTCTTCACCCAGAAGCTACCACCGCTAGCAGGATGCAAGAACAAAGCAATGGATTTCCTGCCACCTGACTAAACAACCTCCCTCACACTGGAAGTGAAAGAATGACCTCATACCATACAAAATTCCTACAAAATTGATGCAACTATCAATACATTCTTGGGGGAGCAACACATTCTCACTGAGATCAAAGTGTAAAGGAGTCAAACTCCTTGTTTGTCTGAACAAACTTGGCAATAAAGCTGATTTTGATTCTGATTATGTAAGGTTAAACCTCATAGCTACTTAAAGAATACAAGTGGTAGAGGTTCAATCAGAGGTTGCGACCCATATGGCTTTTTCTTTTGCTGTTACCCAGTGTTTGTGCCAATTCATCCTATGTGTGTTATGACAGAGGCGTCAAACTGCAGTACTGGAGGGCTTGTGTCCTCCAAGTTTTAGATGAGTCTCTCGTCCAACACACCTAAATCAAATGGATAAACTGTCTCGTCAGCAAGCCATTAAGTTCTACATAGCCTGACTATTGACCTAATTATCTAATTCAGGTGTTTTGAAGCAGATACGCATCTAAACACTGCAGGACACTTGCCCTCAAGGACTGTTTGACACCTATGTGTTTCGAGAACAGGTGAATAGAGATGAGGAGAGGATGAATGGATTAGAGAGGGAGGTAAGATAGAAATCATGAACATCTTGCAGAGGACAGAGTTATAAAAATGCTCGCTTGTGACTGGAGACAATTGCTGAACAATCATTTCCAGAAATGTGAGGAATTCCTGATTATTTTTGTATTTATGGACTGTTTTATGTAACAGATATGAAGGATTAAAAATATCCCTCACTCCTGATCTCTTACAGGAGACGAAACCCAGGCTGTAGCCCCCTGAGTTCTGGAAGGATGTGACAGAAGACTGTTTATCTTAGAGTAACGAGGGACAATGTGGGTGGAAGAGGGACACATGTCTCTGTAGTGGTCTGTCCATCGTCTCAGAGGAACAAAGGTTTGGGTCTAAGAAGAAATTGTTGCTGAACACATAAAGAAAGAGCTGAAGAGGAGTTGAATGCATAAAATGTGTCTCTGGATGATTGGATCTTTCATAGAAAACTGAAATATTCTGAGGAGTTCTGAATGTTTTCTGTTCATTTCAATGTAACATGAAAACTGATAAAAAGTGGATTATTTTTAAAATGATAAAAATCTCTAAATACTAAAAGCCCCAGCAGAGCTGTCCTGAAGGAGCTGAACGTTTAGATGTTTAAATGATTGAAATAGTCTAAAGTATGAAGGAAGTAGATAAAGGCCCAAAAACATCCAGAACCAACTTGAATAATGAAGACATCTGGGCTCACCGAGCCTTTCTGCAGTTCCTCACAGCTGGAATCAGTCTCAGTCGTCCCTTCTCTGTTGTGTTGTACTTCCCCAGGTCCAACCATCCGAATTTCCTCTGACATCGCAGCATGTAGGCCAGAGCTGGCACTGGATCTCTGGAGCTTTTCTCTGATTGTTCTCTGTTTTTCAGGAACTTTGGATCCCCCTAAAAAACTAAGAGGTCCTTCATCTCCATCAGACAGTAAAAGGTGTTGATGCTTCTGTCTGGAGAGATATCATCAGTGTTCATCTCCTTCAGGTTGTTGATGATTCTCTGGATGGTTTCTGGACTGTTCTCTGTCTGACCCAGCAGGCCTCCTAAGAATCTCTGGTTGGGCTCCACAGAGAGGCCATGAAGGAAGCGGACAAACAGGTCCAGGTGGCCATTTTTACTTCTGAGAGATTTCTCCATGACCTTTTTAATGAAGCCCTCCAGAGATGTTTTACTGTTTTTCTTTTCCAGGAAGTTCTCCACCACCTCTGTGTTTTCTGGTAAAACGGGGAAACTGAACTGCACCCCAGAAACTCCTGGTGCCAATGAACAAAGCATAGACTGGTTTCTGGAAAATCAAACTCTTCTTTTGAAGACTTGTACAAACCCCCAGTACACCGGGCCTCTGTGACATCTAGACCACACTGCTCCAGGTCTTCTTTTATAAACAAGTTTCCTTTTCCAAAAATTTTCCAAAAGCCACCTCCCCAGCTTTAAAAAACTTCCCCGTCACTTTCTCAGCTCCTGGGATCCTCTCATGTCCTTTTTATGGTACTTTTTCCTCTTCCTCCCCGTCTGGACCAGCCAGGAAAGGTGAGTTTTCATTCAGTCATGGTCTTGGCACTCTCCCCTCTGCCTGTGGTCAACTGTTTCCAGAAATGTAGCAGTGTCCCCAGAAGACTGGGATTTCCCACATGTGTGGAGGGTCCTGGGTCTTGATGTGGGAGATGTTTTGCTGACAGCTCTTCACACTGAACCTCCCCCTGAAATATCCTCCTTTGGGGGATCAGTGAAACCCGTACTTCTGTTACCCCGGCCCCTGGGGGGCTGAATTCCCTCAGGCTGGAAGTTTCCCCACGAAGCGGGGCCCGGTTCCCCCTTTATGGGTTTTTTCAGCCCGAACGGGTTGATGATGACTTCTGGGGGACACAGGAAAAAAGCCGACTGTCCCTTGAAATCCAAAAACCCCTCTTTTCTCCAGGCCATCAAAAAATGAAAAGAAGTTTACAGACAGCCCGTTCTCTGCTGGGAGCTTCTGGGGTTTTTGGGTGGAAAAACATGGAGCAGCGTGAGAAGACTGTGCTCCTCTCTGATCAAGTTCAGCTCCCTGAACGAAAGCAGAAGCACCACACTGACATCTTGGTTCTCCAAGCCCTCTGCCCAGTCCAGAGTGAACTTCTGCACTGAGAAGGTTTTTCCAACACCAGCAATGCCGTTGGTCAGAACCACTCTGATGGCTCCATGCTGGTCAGGTAAGGGTTTAAAGATGTCATGGCACCTGATTGGAGAGTCATGGAGGTTCTGGATCTTCGAAACTGTCTCCAGTTGCATCAGCTCATGTTGGGTACTAACCTCTTCACTCTGTCCCTCTGTGATGTAGAGATCAGTGTAGATCCTGTTGAAGGGGGTTCTACTTCCTGTTTCATCACTTCCTTCAGTCACACATTCACATCCCCTCTTCAGACTGATCTTATGTCGCTCTAGAACCTCCTGCAGACCAACATCTGCTGAAACAAAGAAGAAAGAACAACTGAAGTAAAAACATGATTTTTTTATAATTAATTTGGAAAAAAAACGTTTGTGGGGCTGCACGGTGGCGCAGTTGGTAGCACTGTTGCCTTGTAGCAAGAGGGTCCTGGGTTCGACTCTCGGCTGGGGGTCTTTCTGCATGGAGTTTGCATGTTCTTCTGATGCATGCGTGGGTTCTCACCGGGTACTCCGACTTCCTCCCACAGTCCAAAGACATGCCTGTTGGTTTAATTGGTCCCTCTTAATTGCCTTTAGGTGTGTGAATGAGTGTGTGCGTGGTTGTTTGTGTGTTGCCCTGCGATAGACTGGTGACCTGTCCTGGATATACCCCGCCTCCCGCCCATACACTGCTGAAGGCACCAGCTTCCCCGCGACCCACTATGGAATAAGCGGTAGAAAATGACTGACTGACTGACTGCTTCACATCATGTGATGCTTTTTTTTCTTCTTTTTTTAATGTGTCCTTTTGCTGCATTTCGACATAGAGCAGATGGTTGCCTACATGTGTCAGGGCACTTTTGCTCTACAAAAAGGGTATCTCAAGACAGTATCCTAATTGCATAATTAACTTTATTCGATCCAGATTCAATCCAGCATCAAGGTGGGCAGACTACGTCGATGTCATAGTAACTTGAGCTTACATGACTCTGAACCACCTGGACTGATTGTGTGTTGGTGGGTGGGTGACCTTATGTGTAGAAATAAGAGTGTTTGTGTTGAGTGGGTGTATGTGAGTGCAAGTTTGCTATCTAGAAGTGAACACTTGTAAGTGGTAGGAATGGTAGAAGTCCTGCAATCCACAGCACCCAAGAGCTGCAAGGGACAGGCAGATCCAGCTCCTGAAGGCTGCAGCAGTCCCAGACAGCCAGACATAAAGTATCACAGCAAGGGAGCCACACCCTCTGCACAGAAGTACAGTAGGTCACCAGCAAGACACAGTAGCTTCAGCTCCCAGGCCAAAGAGGAACAGAGAGGGATGCAGGGCACTGAGCCCCCCTGACCAACTACATCCCCAGCTGTACAGGCCAAGCCCAGGAACCGGTCCCCCAGGAGCCCAGTGGCCAGCGCCAATCCCTGGCAGCATAACCGCCAAGCGGGGGAGATCCCCAACATGTTGAGCAGGTACAGGCTCAATGCAGCAGTCAGAACCTGGAGGGACCAAGGTAGTTGGGGCATATTGTATTTTCCCCTGAAGGGCCAGGTCTAGAGCGAGGGACTTCCACCAGAGCACAGTGCAGACACTGTGGCCCTCAACCAGCCCAACACACCCCTGGGATCCATAGGCCACCAGACAGGGGTGGCAGGGGTGCGCCACCACTCCGGGACATGTGCTCTGGTGGGAGTCCCCCCAGCCCCCCAGCTTTAGTGGGAGCCAGGACACCACATTATGCCCCTCAAGCCCCCCCCAGTCATCCCCAAGGACACCACAAGGGAGCCACCACAGAGCAGTTTGGGAGAACCCAAACCACGTTATGAGATGCCAACCAAAACAAACAATACAATCCACATTAATACCCAGAACACTGTTAAATTGCAAGACAGAAGATGCAGCACACCTTTCGGGAACCCCTTCTCTGACATCTTGCACTTCCTCTCCCAGACTCCTCATGGTTCATATACAGGGGTTGGACAATGAAACTGAAACACCTGGTTTTAGACCACAATAATTTATTAGTATGGTGTAGGGCCTCCTTTTGCGGCCAATACAGCGTCAATTCGTCTTTGGAATGACATATACAAGTCCTGCACAGTGGTCAGAGGGATTTTAAGCCATTGTTCTTGCAGGATAGTGGCCAGGTCATACTTTTGATACTGGGGGAGGAAAACGTTTCCCCTGTTCCGCTCCTCCAAAACCCCCAAAGTGGCTCAATAAAAATTCAGATCTGGTGACTGTGCAGGCATGGGGGAGTTCAACTTCACTTTCTGTTCATCAAACCATCTTTCATCCGTCTTGCTGTGTGTATTGGTGCATTGTCATCCTGATACATGGCACCGCCTTCAGGATACAATGTTTGAACCACTGGATGCACATGGTCCTCAAGAATGGTTCGGTAGTCCTTGGCAGTAACGCGCCCATCTAGCACAAGTATTGGGGCAAGGGAATGCCATGATATGGCAGCCCAAACCATCACTGATCCATCCCCATACTTCACTCTGGGCATGCAACAGTCTGGGTGGTACACTTCTTTGGGGCTTCTCCACACCGTAACTCTCCCGGATGTGGGGAAAACAGTAATGGTGGACTCGTCAGAGAACAATACATGTTACACATTGTCCACAGCCCAAGATTTGCGCTCCTTGCACCATTAAAACCGACGTTTGGCACTGGCATGAGTGACCAAAGGTTTGGCTATAGCAGCCCGGCCGTGTATATTGACTGTGGAGCTCCCGACGGACAGTTCTGGTGGAAACAGGAGAGTTGAGGTGCACATTTAATTCTGCTGTGATTTGGGCAGCAGTGCTTTTATGTTTTTTGGATACAATCCGGGTTAGCACCCGAACATCCCTTTCAGACAGCTTCCTCTTGCGTCCACAGTTAATCCTGTTGGATGTGGTTCGTCCTTCTTGGTGGTATGCTGACATTACCCTGGATACCGTGGCTCTTGATACATCACAAAGACTTGGTCACAGATACGCCAGCAAGACGTACACCAACAATTTATCCTCTTTTGAACTCTGGTATGTCACCCATAATGTTGTGTGCATTTCAATATTTTGAGCAAAACTGTGCTCTTACCCTGCTAATTGAACCTTTACACTCTGCTCTTACTGGTGCAATGTGTAATCAATGAAGACTGGCTACCAGGCTGGTCCAATTTAGCCATGAAACCTCCCACACTAAAATGACAGGTGTTTCAGTTTCATTGTCCAACCCCTGTATATATATATATATATATGTATAACTTGTAATAAATACTTGTAATATATATGACTAAAGACATTAAACTGTTTCAAAAGAGAAGATAGAAGGAAGATCTGATAGGAAATGTTCAGTCTTACCAGGTGAACAGCTGCTCTGATTGGCTGTCAGCAGTCCAGCTCCTGTTCTGGGAGTTTTCCCACACTGGGGGCAGGAGGAGTGTCGTGATGGAGCAGACTGGTCCCAGTATGACCTGATGCACTGTCTGCAGAACCAGTGTTCACAGCTGGTGGAGACTGGATCTATCAGGACCTTCTGACACGAAGCACAGCAGGACAGCTGCTCCTCCACACAGACGATGCTCCTCTTCCTCCATCTGTGAAGACATGTCTTCATCACTGAAATAATTCACTAACAACAGGTTGGGGCTGTCCTACTGAAGCTGAAGATGTTCATGAAGGTCCACCACAAACAAAGGGCCAGAAGCTGGGTCAGAACAGAACCTCAGAACATTGATGATGTCTGGTTTGAAGTATTTCATTGTATTATATATGCTATCATGACTGATCTTTCTTTTGTTGTATTTGTCCATTTGAAACATCTTCGGGAACAATAATCATTATTCTGTCTGTCAGAGTAGAAAACTGCTTCCATCAGAGGCTTAAAGAGACCAAAAACTGACTAAAATCTAGATTCTAGAGTAGAAAGTTGGATCCTTCTTTAATGGTGTAACACCAGTAAACAGGACTCAGTTTGCATTAATAGCACTTTATAAAGAGACGAGTACTGTGACAGTACATTATTTGGACATGTTAGAAGTTCTAACAAGAAGTTCATTAAAGTTTAGGTCTTTTATTTGTTTTATAAAGTTGGGTCAACCTGATCTGACTTTATGATGATGCTTTGGACTTTGGTTTTGAGCCTGTACCTAATTCAATTCAATTCAATTCAATTCAGTTTATTTATATAGCGCCAATTCACAACACATGTTGTCTCAAGGCACTTCACAAAAGTCAGGTACATACATTACAATTAATCCTAATCATTGAACAGTGCAGTCAGATTCAGCTATTTATTCAAATTGAATAAAAAGTTTTTCTGTCTAAGGAAACCCAGCAGATTGCATCCAGTCAGTGACTTGCAGCATTCACTCCTCCTGGATGAGCATGTAGAGACAGTGGACAGTCACTGGCGTTGACTTTGCAGCAATCCCTCATACTGAGCATGCATGTAGCGACAGTGGAGAGGAAAAACTAAGACCACAAAGGTTACCAAAATGTCTAAACCAATATACTATAAATAAAATGTTTTATTCGAGTGTTAAACTGGGGTCTAACTCTGTAAAACATTTGAAGACTTTTTTGGCACTAATGGTCTATATTTTAATTGCGCAATAAAAAAAAAAATTATATAATTATATAATAATATATAATTATATTTTCAATTGCGCCACTCAAAGTGGCAGCAGGTTGGAGTAGCTCTGTTACTTTTGATTCTGATTGATTCTTTTTTGGGAACTCTTCCTCTTGTGGTGGATACACTTGATTTTGTTTGGACCACTGTCCTCTCCAGTGTTGGATGCTATGCAGCTTGGAGGATTTTTCCTAATACTTTTTTACTTATGGACATTTGTTATGATGCATTGCCATGGCAACGGGGTTGTTTCTTACAATTGATAAAAGCTGATTAATATCTCAAAAGCTCAAATAATACTTCAACCACAACTCCAAATCCCTGATGAGTTGAAAAGGAGACGCCGTGGATGCAAAGCAGGAGCAAGGAGAAGAGAGAGGAGGAGGAAGTTCAAACCATCTCTTCCGTCGATTATGATGGGCAATGTGAGATCGTCGGGAAACGAGTTGAATGAACTCCAAGCCCAACAAAGGACCCAGCCAGAGTACTGGGAATACAGTATTATGTGTTTTACTGAGACATGGCTGCAGGATCATATCCCTGACTCTCGCGTCTCTCTGCCTGGCTTTTTAACCATACGAGCAGACAGAGATTTAAAGAGGAGCGGCAAATGTAAAGGAGGTGGACTGGCAGTACTTGTGAACAACAGATGGTGTAACCCAGGACGTTACTGTGAAGTGTCGTCTCTGGAGTCCAGATATTGAACTGTTAGCAGTTAAGTTTTCATTCATATTATTTACCCAGAGAGTTCACCAGTGTTATTTTGGAAACAATTTACGTTCCACCTTTAGCTGTTGCCAGCACTGCATGTGATGCCATCAGCTCAGTTGTTGCTAAGCTACAGACAAAAAACCCCAATGCGTTTGTGGCAATTTCTGGTGATTTTAACCATGCTTCACTCTCTGCTACACTTCCAACGTTTCAACAGTTCGTCAGCTGTTCTACCAGAGAAAACTAAATGTTGGATTTTCTTTATGCTAGTTAGTGACCTGACAATCAGATTCATTTATTTTGCCTCACAGAAACCTGGCTGCAGCAAGACGATTATGTTACTATAAATGAGTCAACTCCTACTAATTATTAAAATTTCCACATTCCTCGAAATACTTGGCGAGGAGGAGGAGTAGCAACCATCTTTCAGTCCGATTTATTGACTAGTCCCAGACCAATCAATAGCTATAACTCTTTTGAATATTTAATAATTGGTTTTCCTCATCCAAATTGCAAAGCACTAAAACCACTTCTGTTTGTTGTTTTGTACCGTCCACCAGGCCCTTACTCTCAATTTATAGATCAGTTTTCAGACCTTTTATAGTGTTAAATACAGATAAGGGTATTATAGTGGGTGATTTTAACATTCATGTTGACACTGAAAGTGATAGCTTAAATATAGCCTTTAATGCTATCTTAGACTCAATTGGCTTTACTCAAAACATTAACAAACCTACCCACGTTTGTCTTCATTCTCTGGACCTTGTGCTGACATATGGCATTGAGTGTAAAGACATAACAATATTTTCTCATAACCCTGTCCTGTCTGACCATTTTTTAATAACCTTTGAGTTTAATTTTACTGAGTACTCCACACCTGAAAGAAAATGTCATTATTGTAGATCATTATCAGACAATGCTGTAACAGCCTTTAAAGAATCTGTTCCACTTTTGATTGAGTCAATCACTTAACGTGGATGGCATTAAATTGACCTCCGATAATAGAGTAAAAAACCTTGGTGTTATTTTTGACCAGCACATGTCATTTAAATCCCATATTAAACAAGTTTCTAGGATTTCCTTCTTTCACCTCAGCTGCCCGATCCCCGGATGCTTAGGCTGGCTCTAGGGACGTGGAATGTTACCTTGCTTGTGGGGAAGGAGCCTGAGCTTGTGCGGGAGGTCGAGAGATATCGACTAGAAATAGTCGGGCTTGCCTCCACGCACAGCGTGGGCTCTGCAACCCATCTCCTTGAGAGGGGCTGGACTCTCTTCTACTCTGGAGTGGCCCACGGGGAGAGGCGGCGGGCTGGGGTGGGTTTGCTTGTTGCCCCCCAGCTCAGCCGTCTCGTGTTGGGGTTTACCCCGGTGGATGAGAGGGTCGCATCCCTGCGCCTTCGGGTCGGAATAGGTCGTTTCTGCCTACGGGCCGAGCGGTAGTGCGGAGTACCCGGCCTTCTTGGTGTCCCTGTCGGGGGTGCTGGATAGTGCCCCTCCCGGGGGGTCCATTATTCTGCTGGGGGACTTCACGTGGGAAACGACAGTGACACCTGGAGAGGCGTGATCGGGAGTAATGGCCTCCCCGATCTAAATCCGAGTAGTGTTTTGTTATTGGACTTCTGTGCTAGTCACGGATTGTCCATAATGAACACCATGTTCAAGCATAAGGGTGTCCATCAATGCACTTGGCACCAGAACACCCTAGGCAGGAGGTCAATGATTGACTTTGTTGTCATATCATCAGACCTTCGGCCGCATGTTTTGGACACTCGGGTGAAGAGAGGGGCTGAGCTGTCCACTGATCACCACCTGGTGGTGAGTTGGATCCGCTGGAGGAGGAGAAAGCCGGACAGACTTGGCAGGCCCAAGCGCATAGTGAGGGTCTGCTGGGAACGTCTGGCGGAGCCCTCGGCCAGGGATGTATTCAACTCCCAGAGAGCTTTGACCAGTTTCCGGGGGATGTTGGAGACATAGAGTCCGAGTGGACCATGTTCTCCGCATCTATTGTCGATGCTGCTGCCCATAGCTGCGGCCGTAAGGTCTGCGGTGACTGTCGCGGCGGCAATCCCAGAACCCGGTGGTGGACACCGGCAGTAAGGGATGCTGTCAAGCTGAAGAAGTCCTATCGGCTGTGGTTGGCTTGTGGGACTCCTGAGGCGGCTGACGGGTACCGTGAGGCCAAGCGTGCTGCGGCCCGGGCTGTGGCAGAGGCAAGAACTTGGGCCTGGGAGGAGTTCGGTGAGGCCATGGAGAAGGACTACCGGTCGGCCTCGAAGCGATTCTGGCAAACCGTTCCGGCGCCTCAGGAGGGGAAGCAGTGCTTCGCCAACACTGTTTATAGTGGGGGTGGGAGGCTGCTGGACCTCGACTGGGGACTTTATCGGGGGTGGAAGGAGTACTTCGAGGATCTCCTCAATCCTGCCATCACGCATTCCCTGGTGGAAACAGAGGGTGGGGACTCGGGGTTGGACTCTTCATCACCCAGGCTGAAGTCACAGAGGTGGTTAAAAAGCTCCGCGGTGGAAGGCTTCGGGGTGGATGAGATCCACCCTGAGTACTCAAATCTCTGGATGTTGTGGGGCTGTCATGGTTGACACGCCTCTTCAACATTGCATGGCGGTCGGGGACAGTGCCTCTGGACTGGCAGACCCGGGGTGGTGGTCCCCCTTCATAAGAAGGGGGACCGGAGGGTGTGTTCCAACTACAGGGGGATCACACTCCTCAGCCTCCCTGGTAAGGCCTACGCCAGGGTATTGGAGAGGAGAGTCCGGCCGATGGTCGAACCTCGGGTTCAGGAGGGGCAGTGTGGTTTCCATCCCGGCCCTGGAACTCTGGACCAGCTCTATACCATCTACAGGGTACTCGAGGGCTCATGGGAGTTTGCCCAACCGGTTCACATGTGTTTTGTGGACCTGGAGAAGGCATTCGACTGTGTCCCTCGTGATGCCTTGTGGGGGGTGCTCCAGGAGTATGGAATCGGGGGCCCTTTATTAGGGGCCATCAGGTCCCTGTACGAGCGGAGCAGGAGTTTGGTCCGCATTGCCGGCGCTAAGTCGGACCTGTTCCCGGTGCATGTTGGACTCCGGCAGGGCTGCCCTTTGTCACCGGTCCTGTTCATAACTTTTATGGACAAGATTTCTAGACGCAGCCAAGGGCCGGAGGGGGTCTGGTTTGGGGACCAGTGGATTTCGTCTCTTCTTTTTTCAAAATGACATGGTCCTGCTGGCCCCCTCTAGCCAAGACCTACAGCATGCGCTGGGGCGGTTCGCAAACCGAGTGTGAAGCGGCTGGGATGAAAGATCAGCTCCTCCAAGTCAGAGGCCATGGTACTCAACCGGAAAAAGGGTGGCTTGTCCTCTTCAGGTTGGAGGGGAGTTCCTGCCTCAAGTGGAGGAGTTCAAGTATCTCGAGGTCTTGTTCACGAGTGAGGGAAGCATGGAGCGGGAGATCAACAGACGGATCGGTGCGGCTGACGCAGTAATGGGGGCGCTGTGCTGGTCCGTTGTGGTGAAGAGAGAGCTGAGCCGAAAAACGAAGCTCTCGATTTACCGGTCGGTCTACGTTCCTACCCTCACCTATGGCCATGAACTTTGGGTCATGACCGAAAGAACGAGATCCCAGATACAAGCGGCTGAAATGAGCTTCCTCTGTAGGGTGGCCGGGCACTCCCTTAGAGATAGGGTGAGGAGCTCGGCCATTCGGAAGGGGCTCGGAGTAGAGCCGCTGCTCCTCCACATCGAGAGGAGCCAGTTGAGGTGGCTCGGGCATCTATACCAGATGCCTCCTGGACGCCTTCCTCGGGAGGTGTTCCAGGCACGTCCCACCGGGAGGAGGCCCAGGGGACGGCCCAGGACACGCTGGAGGGATTATGTCTCTCGGCTGGCCTGGGAACGCCTTGGGCTCCCCCTGGAGGAGCTGGAGGAGGTGTCTGGGGAGAGGGACGTCTGGGTGTCTCTGCTGAGTCTGCTGCCCCCACGACCCGGTTCCGGATAAGCGGAAGAAGACGAGTACGAGTACGAGATCATATTTCCCCTACTTTAGGTTCCCTTCATTTGCTCCCAGTTAAATCCAGAATAGAATTTAAAATTCTCCTCCTCACATGTAAAGCCCTTAATGATTTAGCTCACTTATACATCAGAGATCTGATTGTTCTATACGTTCCTAACAGAGCACTTTGTTCTCAGACTGCAGGTTTACTGGTGGTTCCTAGAGTCTCTAGAAGTAGAATGGGAGGCAGATCCTTTAGTTATCAGGCTCCTCTCCTGTGGAACCAGCTCCCAGTTTTAGTCCGTGAGGCAGACACACTGTCTCCTTTTAAGGCTAGGCTTAAAACTTTCCTTTTTGATAAAGCTTATAGTTAGAGTGGCTTAGGTTATCCTGAGCTATCTCTGTAGTTATGCTGCTATAGGCTTACGCTGCTGGAGGACATAATGACCCCTTTCACCCTCTTCGCTACATTCTCACACTACTCTCCAATTTTGCATTATTTGCTGTTATTTCAGCTTTTAACTTTGTTCTCTTTTCTCTTTCTAGAAGCTACACCTGGCCTGACTCTGTGTCTACCTGTAACACCTTTATGGAGAGGGGCATTGTCCAAGTTTCTGCTGGCAACAACTTAATGCTCACCCTCTACCGATGATCCAGATGGCCCTGTCTTTTAGTGTTTAACCCTTTCTCTCTCCTAGACATGGCAATTGACTGAGCTTTTACTGTGACTAACTCTATGTGCTCTCTTTCAGACTCTAACATTGAAAACTGGCTCAGAGTTTATCTGTTCCTTCTTTCTAGATGAAACGACTAAAGGAGCTACATCCATTAACATTTAGTTTTCCTTCCCATAGAAAGGACTCCTGGATCAGTGCTTCTTTGTTCTCTTTGTGTCTCTGTTCTCTCAAACCCCCAGTCGGTCGTGGGAGATGGCCGCTCACACTGAGCCTGGTTCTGGTTCTGCTGGAGGTTTCTTCCTGTTAAAAGGGAGTTTTTCCTCTCCACTGTCGCTACATGCATGCTCAGTATGAGGGATTGCTGCAAAGTCAACGCCAGTGACTGTCCACTGTCTCTACATGCTCATCCAGGAGGAGTGAATGCTGCAAGTCACTGACTGGATGCAATCTGCTGGGTTTCCTTAGACAGAAAAACTTTTTATTCAATTTGAATAAATAGCTGAATCTGACTGCACTGTTCAATGATTAGGATTAATTGTAATGTATGTACCTGACTTTTGTGAAGTGCCTTGAGACAACATGTGTTGTGAATTGGCGCTATATAAATAAACTGAATTGAATTGAATTGAATTATGCAAATGTAAAGGACTCATACATCTCTACAGCAAGACCCCCTCTAGGTAAATCAGATCACAATCTTGTTTTTCTCTGCTCGAAATTTAAGCCCCTTGTTCAGAGACAACCTGTAATAAAGAGGACTGTGAGAAAATGGTCACAGGAAGCTAAAGAAAGCCTGTGAGGTTGCTTTGAGGCTACAGAGTGGGATGCACTGTGCCAGCCACATGGAGAGGACATCAATGCCATGACTGAGAGTGTAACTGATTATATAAACTTCTGTGTGGATAACATCAATCCCACCAGAACCGTGAGATGCTTCCCCAGTAACAAACTGTGGATCACCAGTAACCTGAAGGACCTGCTTAACAAGAAACAAAGAGCCTTCAGAGGGAGACAGAGAATTGTTGAGGAGTATACAGAAGCATCTTAAAGTCAAGATAATAGACAACAAGGAGGTGTACAAGAAGAAGCTGGAGAGCAGCTCCAGCAAAACAATATCAGATGTGTGATCAGGGATGAAGAAGATCACAGGCTTCAAGCAGAAGGATGATCAGACCGATGGAGGTCTGGACAGAACCAATGAACTGAACACATTCTTCAATAGGTTCAGTTCAGAAACAAGCTCAGCATCCTCCTCTCCTGCTCACAGCCAAGCAGATATTCCTATCTCCTTTGACCCACAGGACCCATACCTGTCCAGTAACACCTCAAATGTCTTTTCTTCCACGTCAGCCATGGACCCTTCTGCTTCACCGTTTTTCCCTTCAACCAAGTCAGAAGATGCTGATTCTCCCTTTGCCTCCCCCTTCCACCTATGTGTCTCAAGAAGTCAGGTGAAGATGCAACTGGAGAGACTGAATCGGAATAAGGCTGCAGGTCCAGGTCGTGTCAGCCCTAGAGGCCTGAAGGGCTGTGCAGAGCAGCTCTGTGGAATTCTGCAGCACCTCATCAATCGTAGCCTGGCCCAGAAGAAGGTTCCAGTATTGTGGAAGACCTCCTGTCTTGGTCCGGTACCAAAGAAAACTCACCCATCAGTCCTCAATGACTATAGACCTGTTGCCCTGACATCCCACATCATGAAGGTTTTAGAAAGACTCATGTTGGCCCACCTGAGTAAGCAAACAATAAACTATTAGGACCCCCTTCAGTTTGCTTATCGCTGTGTTGAAGATGCCATCATACACCTGCTTCACCAAACTAACTGTCATCTGGACAAAGCCAGCAGCACTGTGAGGATCATGTTCTTTGATTTCTCCAGAACATTTAACTCAATTCAACCTGATTTGCTTTGTCGGAAACTCTAGAAGACTCAGGTGGAAGCCTCAACGATCTCCTGGATCAAAGACTACCTGACAAACAGACCACAGTTTGTGAGACTGAAGGGTTGTGAGTCTAACCAGGTAGTCAGCAGCACAGGAGCACCACAGGGGACGGTACTCTCACCATTCCTCTTCACTCTGTACACCTCAGACTTCCTGTACAAGTCAGACTCCTGTCATCTGCAGAAATACTCGGATGATTCTGCAGTTGTGGAGTGGATCAGAGATGGACAAGAAGATGAGTCCAGGGAGCTGGTGGACCGCTTTGTGGCATGGTTTTAAAACAATCATATCATCTTGAACGTGACTAAAAAGGAGATGATTGTAGATTTTAAGAGAAACAGGAATAAGTCAAAAACTATTTCCATCATGGGAGAAGAGGTGGAGGTGGTGGAGGAGTATAAATACCTCGGTGTTCACCTGGACAACAGACTGGAGTGGAGATGCAACTGCGAAGCCGTCTACAACAAAGGGCAGAGCAGACTGTACTTCTTGAGAAAGCTTAGGTCCTTCAGTGTTTGCAGCAAGTTGCTGCAGATCTTCTATAAGTCTGTGGTGGAGAGTGTGATCTCTTCTGTCATAATCTGCTGGGGAAGCAGCATCAGAGCCGAGACTTAAAAAGCTCAACAAGCTGATAAAGAAGGCTGGCTCTGTTCTGGGGACTCCTCTGGAAATTCTGGAGATCATTGTGCAAAGAAGGATTCTTCATAAAATGAAGAACATTATGGAGAACTCTGAGCATCTGCTTCATGAGACTGTTGTACAACAACAGAGTGTCTTCAGTTAGAGGCTTCTTCAAATCTGTTGTAAGACAGACGCTACAGGAGATCCTTCCTGCCCACAGCAATCAGCATCTACAACGGCTCTTTGAAGAAACCTGCATAATATGAGCTGCAACAATATTTAATTTCTCTTTGGGATTAATAAAATATTTTTGAATTAATTTTGAATTGAATTAACAGTAATCTGACAGGTATGGTATGACGGTGAAGAAAACAGGGGAAGACATGCAGCAAACGGTCCGAGAACGGGAATCAAACCTGGGACAATCGGATCAAGGACTAGAGCTTTTACCAACTGAGCCATGAGCACCCCAAAAATACATGAACTGCATAGATTTTATGTGTCCATGATGACTGGAAAACATGAGATATGTGATAATTCAATTCAATTCAATTCAGTTTATATATATAGCGCCAATTCACAACACGTCATCTCAAGGCACTTCACAAAACTCAGGTACATACATTCCAATTAATCCTAATCATTTAACAGTGCAGCCAGATTCAGTTATTTATTCATGATAATGAATGTTGGTGAATGTTGCCATGACGATATAACTTGCAATAAATAAATAAACATCTAAACAGTATTAATGTCTTTCTGAACTGGGTTCATAGCAAACATGGACTACAGATCATGAGTCTTTCCAGCTCCTGGAATGAAAGTTAATTCATTATTTTCATCTCAAAAAGGTTTTATTTAAAAAGTTGGTGTTTGGCAAAGAAAAAACTTGTAGTTTCTTAGTGACTCGACCACCTTACCACCACTTTACCTTCTAACACATTTTTATTCTGCATTAAACTAGAGACACAAAATATACTATAGGCACAGAGAGCCTGGATGTATTTTACTTAAATAATTAACATTTATTGCAGTCCAAGCAGCTCCTCATTACAACCAGGTTGCAAACACTGTTTTTGCATTAACAATTCATTTTGTGATATATTGTTTCTTAGTTACAATTCATGATGGATGATTAATGTTGATGAAAGTTAAATTTTATTAAGTGAATTCAGCCTCAGTCTGTCTCTGACATAATGATGTTTTCTGGGAATTAATTTCTGATCCTTTTGCAGATTGTAGGACTTGTTATAAGCAAAATATCAGAGTTTTATCAGACTTTAGTCTCCAATCTGACCTTTGACCTTCTGTCTGTGAAATGGAATGTGATGGAGGGAGCAGGAAGTGCTCGTGCTTGTAGAAATGTCCCAACATAACAGTTTGTTATTGTTCCCACTCCCACAGACACCAGACCTCTGTGGAACCTGGAACCTGCTACAGCTTCATAAAGACACAAAGGAAACTATTTAGTTTTTCCTCCACAGTTTGTTCTGTTCTCTCAAAGCCCAGTTTAGGTCAGAAGCAACAAAGAACTAAAGTTATTTCAATCATGTTTTGTCTCCCTGCATCAGTTTTAACCAGAAATCAAAGTTTAAACCCTGGTTGGTCTCTGCAGAGTCACATCCATCAGTTAGAAACTGGGTTCTTACTCTGGGTCTGAAGGTCCAGGTTTGTCATTGAAATATAGAAGTTGTTCTTTGGACCAGTCACTCCTCATAGATGGACAACTGGATCCTGGAGGTTCTGCGATCTGTCTGTGGTTCTGATCTCTGAAACACAAACATGTTGTTCTTCAGATCACATCAATCTGTGAGAAACTGTGCTAAAAACCACAGAAGAAGATCTGAACATAAACTGCTGAAGAAGCAGAAGGTTAAAAGTTCCAGAGTGAAACATTCAGACTGATCTCTTTGATCCAACTGAACATTATCTTAGAGACTGGGTTCTAATGTCCCAAACCAACACCTGCAAGACATCAGGATCATGTCAGTTTTATGTAGCTGATGAAATCATTTTTATATGAATTATTCTACAAAGTACTTCTATAGTACACACTACTAATACTACAAAGCCCAGAATGTACTGTCCACTGTCACGTTGATCACATCTAGTCTGAGAAGGTGGAGAGCAGAGAATCTGTTCCCTGATTTCAAAACTAAAGCTGTTCATCTTGTATGAGGAGCTGATGTGGCCGTCATTAAAGACTAGAACCCATCAACAGAAAATTAACAGAAGCTTAGAACAAGTCTGATGACCCGAATCCTCTTGTGCTGCTTTTACCTGTTTACCTTTTTGCTTTGATTTGAAGAGGTTCAGTGGGTGTTCCCAGGAAATAAACTTGGCCAGATGTTCCCAGTATGGAACCTCCTACAGTTCTCTCTTTCAGTGGGTTAGAGAGACAATCTCTGAATCTCGTTTTTCCTCAACGTCTTTGTTACTTCAGTTTTAAGTTTTAAGTTAAAAATTACTTTTGCTTTAGAAAGTGAAGCTCAACCAGTTTATGTATGTGTCAGGAAAACATTTCCTGACTCGCTCCTCCAAAACACCCCAAAGTGGCTCAATAATATTTAGATCTGGTGACCGTGCAGGCAATGGGAGATGTTCAACTTCACTTTCATGTTCATCAAACCAATCTTTCACCAGTCTTGCTGTGTGTATTGGTGCATTGTCATCCTGATACACGGCAGCGCCTTCAGGATACAATGTTTGAACCATTGGATGCACATGGTCCTCAAGAATGGTTCGATATTCCTTGGCAGGGAATGCCATGATATGGCAGCCCAAACCATCACTGATCCACCCCCATGCTTCACTCTGGGCATGCGACAGTCTGGGTGGTACGCTTCTTTGGGGCTTTCCCCACACCGAAATCCTCCTGGATGTGGGGAAAACAGTAAAGGTGGACTCATCAGAGAACAAGACATGTTTCACATTGTCCACAGCCCAAGATTTGCGCTCCTGCACCATTGAAACCGACGTTTTGGCATTAGCATGAGTGACCAAAGATTGGCTATAGCAGCCCCGCCGGTATATTTGACCCTGTGGAGCTCCCGACGGGACAGTTCTGGTGGAAACAGGAGAGTTGAGGTGCACATTTAATCCTGCCGTGATTCATTGATGGTTTTATGTTTTTTTGGATACAATCGGGTTTAGCACCTGAACATCCCTTTCAGACAGCTTCCTTCTGCGTCCACAGTTAATCCTGTTGGATGTGGTTCGTCCTTCTTGGTGTATGCTGACATTACCCTGGATACCGTGGCTCTTGATACATCACAAAGACTTGCTGTCTTGGTCACAGATGCGCCAGCAAGACGTGCACCAACAATTTATCCTCTTTTGAACTCTGGTATGTCACCCATAATGTTGTGTGCATTTCAATATTTTGAGCAAAACTGTGCTCTTACCCTGCTAATTGAACCTTCACACTCTGCTCTTACTGGTGCAATGTGCAATCAATGAAGACTGGCTACCAGGCTGGTCCAATTTAGCCATGAAACCTCCCACACTAAAATGACAGGTGTTTCAGTTTCATTGTCCAACCCCTATATATATATATATATATATGTCCGCTCTCTAAGCAACAAGATGGACGAGCTGCTTCTCCTCACCGGTAAAAACACGGACCTCCGCGGATGAGCGGTTCTCTGCTTTACCGAGACATGGCTGAGTGAAAACATCCTGGACTGCGCATTGCTGGTGCCGGGTTTCCAGTTGTTTAGAGCGGATCGCAGCGCGGATCTATCGAGGAAGAGGCGAGGAGGCGGAATCTGCTTTTATATAAATGAAGGTTGGTGCAGAGACGTAAAAGTGCTGGGGAAAACATGTAGTCCGGATCTGGAGTCATTTTATAAATTGTAAACCGTTTTATTCTCCGAGGGAGTTTTCCTCATTTATAATAATTGGCTCATATTTTCCACCGCATGGCTGCACTTCTGCCGCTGAAAAACATCTCTGAGCTGATTACAGACGTGGAGACGTGTCATCATAATACTGGGAGATTTTAACAGCGCAGTTTGCTTACCGAGCAAACAGGTCGGCAGATGATGCTGTCAACTCTACACTTCATCCTGCAACACCTCGACCGTCCAGGGACCTACGCCAGGATCCTGTTTGTAGACTTCAGCTCGGCCTTCAACACCATCATACCAGACATCCTCCACCAGAAGCTCACCCAGCTCAACATTCCAGCCTCCACTTGTCAGTGAATCAACAACTTCCTGACGAACCGACAGCAGCAGGTGAGACTGGGGAGCATCTTCTCCCGAACCAGATCAATAAGTACTGGTGCCCCCCAGGGATGTGTTCTATCCCCACTCCTCTTCTCCCTGTACACAAATGACTGCACCTCAGCGGACTCGTCCGTGAAACTCCTTAAGTTTGCAGATGACACCACTGTCATTGGACTGATCCAGGACGGTGATGAGTCTGCATACAGACAGGAGGTGGATCGCCTGATACACTGGTGTAGTCTGAACTACCTTGAACTCAACCCACTCAAGACTGTGGACATGATGGTGGACTTTCGGAGAACACCACCCCTATACACCCCCCTCACCATCCTCAACAACACCGTGTTGGCTGCCGACCACTTCAGGTTCTTAGGAACCACCATCTCTGAGGACTGAGATGGTCTTCACACATAGACACTGTTCAAAAGAAGGCCCGTCAGAGACTGTACTTCCTGAGGCAACTCAAGAAGTACAACCTTCCACAGGAGCTGCTGGTCATCTTCTACACTGCCATCATTCAGTCTGTCCTGTCTTCATCCATTTCAGTGTGGTTTGGTTCATCCACAAAACAGGACAGGTCCAGACTGCAACGAATAATCAGGACTGCAGAGAGAATCATCAGGGCTGATCTTCCCTCCATCCAGGACTTATACAGGTCTAGGGTCAGGAAAAGAGCTGCCAAAACTCTGCCAGACCCACACACCCTGCACATAAAAACTGTTTAGAGTTCTGCCTTCAGGCCGACGCTACAGAGCGCTGTTCACTAAAACCAGCCGCCACAGAGACAGTTTCTTCCCCCAGGCTGTTTCTCTGTTGAACATTTAATAGAGTACAAAACAACAGCATACAGATGTTGCAAATGCACCTTTTTATTTAAATATGTGCATATTTGTATATTGTATATATACAGTACGTATATTCTTTAATGCAAAAAACAAAAACCAGAGACCAAGTGTACCGGTGTCAAATCCCTTGCTTGTATGTACGAACTTGGCAATAAAGCTGGTTCTGATATATATATATAATATATATATATTATATATATATATATATATATATATATAGAGTTAGAAAGTGGTGTCTTACTTAATATCTGAGGGTCCAGGTTCATTGCTGAGGTCTGGAGGTCTCTTTGCAGACCAGTCATTCTTTGTTGACAGGCAGCTGGATTCTAGAGGTTCTGCTCTGTCTTCCTTTAGATCACAATTTCCATCTCTTGGACTTCAGTCAGTCTGACAGAGAAACCAGAACCAGTCAGTTCCCAGTGATTCAGGTTGAGTAACTGTTCTGATCCTTCCACAGTACACAGAGAGAAACCCACTGAGAGGAGAACAATAAGGTAACACTCACCCTGATCCAGATTTTTCTCTTTGTTTTGTTCTTTCTCTAAACGGAGTCCGAATCTGTTTTTCCTGATCTGATACCTGATTCCAACTGACTCACCTGAGGCTCCGCCCCCTGTCAAGGTGTGTTAACCTGTGTTTAAACACCTTTACTTTCATTTCTTCTCCTCTTTGTATCAACAGTAAACTGAGCTGTAAAACCCTGAGGTCAGATTTAAACTTATGTGTTTTTAGGATGTTTTCTTAGTTTTTCGCACATTTCCACTCAACATATTATTGCATGAAGTAGTTTTGTTCTCTGTAAACCAGGAACGTCTCAGCAGAAATACTGGGAGGACATCTGATAGCTTTAATTGAACTTTAATATTTTTTTCTTTATTTCTACACTGTTAAACATTCTGCTCCATTTCTATATGGATCATTTTCTCCTGAAATCATCTTGAACTTTTCAGTAAATATTCACCCACTGAGCTTCACTTTCTCCCAGCTTGGAGTCAAACAAAAGATGTATTTCACTCCTGACTGTGAATCTTCTAATGATGTTTTTATTTAAAACCAAACTGGAAGAAGATCCCAGTCAGAGCTCCAATTCCAGTAAAGTTCTAGTCAACAGCCTGAGAAGCAAGTCAGATCAGACTTCTGTGGATCTGGATATATTGTGAGTCTGATTTCAGGAGATCTCTTCTACAAAGTGTCTCCAAGTGTCCTGTCCTACTGAGATGTTCATTAGCTGAGGAAACGTGTTGGTTGGAGATGTTCAGGAAGGAAACAGAGTAAGTGTGCAGGTGACTGCTGACACTTCTTTTTTTTTTTACTCTTTTAAAGTTAAACATCCACCTTCAAACTGCCAGCTCTACCTCAAGGTTCAAGGTTCAATGCATCTTTATTATTCTCAGGGAGTAATTCCTTTTACACCAGGCAGTAAAAACAAGAAAAAACCAAATACACTCACCACATCCATACAGTGACATACTCAGATTTAAAACATAACTGATGGTATGAGTGACTCTCTAGTCCAGTTGGTTCTGCATGGTAGCAAGGTATATCTGCAGCCTGATTGGAGCAAAACAAGGTCCATCCTTATTAGATGACTTGCATTGATTGGAATAGATCTGGCTTTTTTCTGTGACCTGATCATGTAAAGTTTACTGTGGTCCTAAAAGGAAGTCATAGGAATTTAACCATAAATCTTTACAACACTCTAAAGGTGATGCTTCTGTTTGACACTAAGTGACCCTAAGTGTAAGAACAGATTTTATTAAACAATAATAAAATAAAACAATAAAAAATCTGCATAAAATTTGTTTCACCATAAAAACAAAGCTTACAAAGTGCACCAGCTGGTTAGCTTTTAGAACCACAGTAGTGGTTCTGTTAAAAGCAGTGGACAGTTTTTTGGTTTCTATCATATTAATGTTTAAACACAATAATTGAATTAAAACAGTGAGAAACTAAACATAATCACTGTAAAGTAGAGACGAGAGTTTTCAGCAAATCTAAGGATGTGCTGCTTGTCATGATGACTTTGAAACTCGTTGTGTACAAACAGATAAATAGACGAAGAGAAAGAAGGCAAAAAAAATCCCATCAACCAGCAAATGAGACCAGCATTGACGTTATAAACTCTTCACCTCTTTTGCTAAAATATATGGCTGAATACAATTAAAAGCCGGAAAATAGTCAATGAAACAATGGACTGGGCTTCCACTAGATGTTCAATCCATGTATGTTAGCATCTACCCCTCTGCTCCCCTTTAGGTAAATTAAAAAGGTCCAACTCATCCTGGTCAGCTTTCAAAGGCACATTTTTAACCAGCTGTTCATAACAAGGGATGATTAAATTGATCCACTCCTTCATATTGGAATAATAACTGTATCCTTCCAAATACATAGAACCATTTCCAGCTGCAGAGAATGTTGAAAGATTGAACTGAAAGTATCTGCCAGCTGGAAGGTGCAAATCACCATCTGAACCAGGACTTTGTCTGTCTTCAGTAGTAAATATATTGAATATTACATACTGTCAACATGTCAATGGTCACTTATGGTTTGGTTTCTGATCTCACATTATATTATATTATAATGTAAAATCAATTGTGTACATATGTACATTTAAAAATATATTTTCTATTTTCATTATTATATATATATATTCAAAAAAAAAAACTTGAGAGCAAAGTGTACCGGAGTCAAATTCCTTGTTTGGTTGTACAAACTTGGCAATAAAGCTGATTTTGATTCTGATTCAGGCTGTCTATGGCAGGTTTTTTTGGGATTGGGGATGATGGTGGAGGCATTTAAGCATGTGGGGATGATGGCATGTGTTAAAGAGTTCAGTGAGGATCCCTGATAGTTGTTCTGCACATTCTTTAATCACTACCTCAGGGGATCAGCAGCTTTCCAGGGGTTCCCTGCTCTCAGGTTTTGCATCACCTCATGCTCCTGGAGAGAGTAAGGTGGGGCTCTGGAAACAGGGGGAAACAGTGGCTTTAGAGTGGTGGTGGTCTTAAAATGGGGAAATAAGTTGTTTAGCTCCTCTGCCAGTGAGCTGCTGCTGTTGGAGGATGTGGGAGGGGGGTTGCCTTTGTAGTTTGTTAGGACCTGGCTGCCCCTCCACATCTTATGTGTGTTGTTTTCCATCAAGTATCCCTATATTTTCCTCTTGTAGGAGTCATTGGCTTGTCTGATGCCCCTTCTCAGGTCAGCTCTGGCGGTGCTGTAAACGGCTTCCTATTTGGGAAGACTCGGATGCGTCTGTCCTCTGTGACGTTATTCACACAGCACCTGATGTAGAAGAGGACAGACTCAGTGTATGTATCCAGGTCCTGTTCTTTGAAAATGCTCCAGTCCGTGCATGCAAAACAGTCTTGCAGCTGGGCTAGAGCATTTTAAAGCCAGGCTTTGATGGTCCTTGTGGCTGGTCTTGGTTTCCTTTTGAGGGGATTGTAGGCTGGAAAGAGGAGCAGAGCAGATAGAGGTTATCTGATTGTCCAAGGTGGGTGAGAAGGGTGTAGGCAGAGGAGACAGAAGCGGGGATGCCGAGCAGGCCTGCTAGCTCGGCTCAGAAACCGACAGACCTCCACTACCATCCATCAACCTCACAAACGCCAGATCTCTTGCAAACAAGATGAATGAGCTACAATCACAGATCATCTACAACCGCCCTGTCTGTGAGTGTTGTCTCCTGATTCTTAGCTACATGCGGTCTTCATCATAAAGGGGTCTAATCTTCAACGGTCTGCTATACTGAGGCATTCCCTTCGTCTTTGGGTTTTCTTCATCCTCTTTGATCTTGGAAAGATGAATACACCAGAAGATGGCTTCAAACCTGTCATGGTCATGCACTGTTGTTGAAACGGGAAGTTGAATGGCCAATTTGTTCTCCAGAGGTCGGTTGTAGAGGGGACCTGCAACAATCCATGTATATTATAATGCCCATGAAGACAAAGAGGTTGTCAGCTGTAAGAGGTGACCACTTGAATTTGGTCCCTGCTGAAATTACTCTTTGTGCATTAGGGGTAGCCTGACTCGCTCGTCTGGAGACTGGCCTAGTTGAACTGTTCCTTTTTCTTGGAGCAGAAGCAGCCTTACGTTTCACGGGCCTTGAGGCAGTCTGTAGATGGCGGCCAGGTGGCAGATGCTCCTCATCTTCTTTGCACCATTTTAAATGGGGAAACAAAAAAATATATATTGAAATTGACTAAATTTGACCTTGTATGTATCCCTTTGTTCTGCTGGGGTGGGGGAGGGGAGGCAAGTTCATTGCTTAGCTTTCTGGTTACAAGATGATAAATTATTTGCTACTGTTCTACAAGAAAAGGCAAATAACATAAAACAGCAATGTTATAGTGTTGTTATTGGTAAAGGGTAAATGACATAACAGCTTCATAACAGGCTTTCAACATATCAAACATACAGGACAATTATGTTTTCTTTTGTTCTGCTGTGGTGTTGGTGGGGGGTGTCATTGCTAAGTTTCCATAGATACTAGTCATGTGGGGATAAACAAAAATATGTCTGTGTACCGAAGCCTTTTTCGAGAGAGTCAGTAATGTATAAAATACCTTTAAATGGCATCTTGTGTGTTTAAAGTGGTATAAAAGCAAAAGTATTTGTGAAAAACCCTCATTTGAGGTATTTAGGAAAAGAAAAACATGACTGTGTATATGACACAAATCATCAATGGTCCCCCTTAAAGACATCTACAGGTCCAGCAGCTACTACAGGACCTGCAGAATTATCAGACAGTACTCACCCGTTACATCATGTATTTCTATTGCTGCCCTCTGGGCCCTGAAGTGGTGCACCAGGAGACTGAAAACCAGCTTTTAACCCTCAGCTGTCCAAAAACTTCATTCTGGACCTCCTGTTCCAGTGCCCCCATAACTACCACCTTTAAAGCCTTTGGATCTGCTAGTGTGAACAACGGAGCAGCCGCTGAGAAGAACTTTAATATCTTGAAGCTCATGTGAATCCATAGAAACCTGATGCTACTCACCAGCACCACCTCCTGGTCTCCTATTCTGATGGAGATAGACTGAAGGCTGGAAACCAGAGAACAAATATTCCAGAACAAATGAAAAGAAAGATAAATATTCCTCTAAGGTTCCCACATTTCCATCAGATTCATGGTCTCTAAAGTTAGTTGAGAATCTAGTGAGATACGACCTGCATGTTTGATTCAAATAGATGTTTTAAAGGTAGAAACTGAACAAAAGAATCCAAATAACTTGTTAAACTTTTGCCTTTAAAATCAGTTTTTAATAAATCTCATAATCCCTGTTTGATGAATGAATTATTTTAATAACTCCTCATTTTAACCCCGAATTTAAGTTTAAAATTCAATACATCTAAAAATAATTTTCTTTTTTATGCCTGTCTACTTGGATGCCAGATGTCATCTTTCTCATGTTCTAAAGTTATTTTTGTAACAGGGGGATGATCTAAGAACCCAGGTTCTGTAGAGGAGCTTCTAGTTATGGAACGTCTGAAATGTCAGGACAGGAAATGTGAAAAACGTTTCCTGTCCTGAAATTTCAAGTTTGAATTTATGATTAAAAGAGAAAATCTCTTTTACTTCTTCAACATCCACAGTGGACTTCTTGAGGAGCAGCAGGGTGAAGGTTTTACCTCCACAGTCCCTGAACATGAATAAAATAATATATATATGTTCTGACCTCAGCAGAGCAGAGCTGCATGATGAGCCACAGATCCAACAGAACCCAGGACTGTCTGGCCATCTGGCAGACCAGGCTGAGGTGCTAGTTGGGCAGACAGTCCAGACACTTTTTTTATTTATATAATGGTCTGACCAGTCCATATAACCAGTAGATCAGATACCAATGGTATCATGAGATGCCCCCTCTCTTTGGCTCAGTGTGTCATGCCCAGTGTGCAGTGCAATGTAGGATAAACGTAATAAGATAGAATGTCTGTAAGGATTCTGAGATGGAGAGAAAACGAAAAGGAGGCACAGAAAAACTGTGAGAAAACGAAATTTGCTCTTCAAGCAAACACTGCCAAATGTGTCAAAAATACAGAAAGGTTTGTACTGACAGGACCTTCATCAGCTCCTGTGGCTGATGACAGTGGTGGTAATCACAGTTTTGGCTGTAGCACTGAAAGTGAACTGGACCATGTAGTAGAACCTGTGGAACACGTAGACTATGTAGTGAGTAGCCTAAAGCAACCCAACCCCTTGGTAAATCTGATAAAACATAACAATAATTTGTTCCATGCCCAGTTAGCTTGTAATGTAAATGTAGATTAAATTAGCCAACGTCCTCAAGTCAAGGGGCAGCATTCTAATTTCATTGTAAGACTATTATTGTTTGTAGGGTGAGTTATAGGCCAGCCCAAGGCTAAGCTAATCTTTGGCCCTGGAAAAATATCTTAGGCAGTTTTTAAGTGGATGGTTAGGGACAATGTAAAAAAATGAAACAAAATTACACTTTTTAAAATTTCATCATTTTTGCATATATTTTGCTCTTATTACAAGAGAATTCAATAATTCTATGCGTATTTGTAAATAAAAAGCCACCACTCACCAACATGAAAGTGAGTCAGTGGCCAAAGTTCTGATTTGGTTAGTAGGCTATTAATTGTTTAACTTGTAGGTCAAAGCTAAGCTACTTTTTAGGCCTTGAAAATTTATTTTAGGGTAGTTTTTATGTAGTCTAGGTGTCTAAAAACACCATAGGAACACTTTTATACATGTCCCAAGTCCAACATGCCTGAATCAAATGATTAAATTACCTTCTCATGCACACAGCTTATCCTGCTAAAAACCTAATTATGTGATACAGGTGCGTTGGACTAGGGACACATCTAAAAGTTGTAGAACACTGGCCCTCAAGGACTAAAGTTTGACATCTGTGGCTTAAGGGATGTGGTTTTAAAAAGTAGGACAGTTGATACACATATAAGAGACTGAAGAGGTGTGCATTATCGAATGTGGTGGGCTGCTCTGGTCCAAACAAGATCTGAAAGTCTGAGCTGCTACAGAAAGTGTTTACAATGCTCACATAGGAGACGCTGGAGTAGATAAAGCTTTAGTTTTACTAAGTTTTATATTTTACCACCAGAAAGAAGGAAAACATCTGAATTGAGCTTTATTTCATGTTTCTTGGTTTCAGGCTGAAAATGAATCAGTGAGAAAAAAGATCAACTTTACAGTTTAATCAAATTCAGATCAAAACTACATGGAGCCACTAAATGCAGCTTAGTTTTAATTTCATCTTCATTGGTCCAGAGAGACAAACAATATCAGACACTAAATGAGACATTTAATGACATTAAATGAGAGACATGAGAAAATAAACAGGATAAAAATCTCTAATCAGAGAAATCACTCTATGCCTAACTCTTTGTAAAAGCTGATGCAGCATAGATTCCTAAGAAAAAAACAAAAATATGACAACATATTTATTAGTCTTTATACATTTAAGAAATTCCACAAGGTTATTATTTTACATGCAACTAACACAGCATAGGTGTTGACCTGTTTAGGTGTTGACCAAAATAAATAAATCAAAATGCAATTAGGCAGCAGCATTCCTGAGTCTGGGAACTATCCAGTTGGTTTTCCATTCTGTGTACAAGAGGGTAATGTCATGCCATTGCAATTAGTCTATAGTCACTTCTGAATTAACAGAAAATTCAGCCGTGACTGGAAAAAAAGGAACAAAGGTTATCTGACACAGTGTCTATGGGTCTGGTTGGATTTCTTTTAGGCTATAGTATGAACAGAGAGTTCAAGGTGAAAAGCATCCCCACAGCCCCCCACCTCAAAAATGAATCCAGTGCCGCTGAGAGACAGTATTGGAGCATGAAAGAAAAGACATAACTTTTAACTCAACTCGAACTAAGGTCGGTGTTAGAGTAGTGGGGATTTATTTTTAAATGGGTGTGACAAAATCTGATCTAAATACCAGACAGATACACATTAATTAACACAAATAAAAAAAAGATAGAAATTATGTGAACATCCTACCTCTGCCTGTGATCTACCAGTTTGGTTTTCCATTTTGCATCTAGAAGAAAATATATATTTAGATGTTACATTGTCTCCCCTCATCTACAGCACTGATTATGTGCTCGGGAAATAAATAATGATTGTACAGCCACGTGACATGTGTGGTGTAGATCAACATGGACCTAATGACACTGTGGTGCAGCGGTCCGGTGTGTTTCCCAACCTTATCATCGCTGCTACTTAGTACAGACACGAAGGTATAACGTAACAGTTTTTTAACACTAATTTCCTTCACATACATTTGGTATTTTGCCACACTTAATGCAACTCGACAAAGGTGCACTAGTTAACGGATTCAACATAAAGACAGGCAAACATTACACAAGCCCAGTTTATGCACTTTACCTGATGCTAACATTAGCTAGCGTGCTATGCTAACCGGGACGCGGCACACAAGATAATCGACTGTCTTCCTAAATTATGTAAGACTTTCTTCTTTGAAAAAAGGATGGACACTTTAGTAGCTGTAGAACTGTAAATCTGTGAAGATTACCGGTACTTACCATTCACGTTCTGTGTTACCTGCTTTCTCCTGTACAGTTGATGTCTCCTCACTGAAGCGACGCGGCAAGCCCTGCAGTTGGAGCGGAAGTTCAGAGCTGGGGGCGATCAGAATCTGCCGCTTTAGTCAGCGCTAACCAATAGGGAAACGTTTTACATCGTTCGTCTTTAGGCCCCGCCCAGGATGTTCATGTTTCCAGCACTCAAAATTCTTTGAGTTCAACCAAAAACAGAGAGCGTCAAAACCAAAAGAGCAACCAAAGATTTTTGACATGCGCAAATAAAAGTTTCAATCAAAAAAAGTTTTTTCAATCAAATTTTTTTTCTCCCCAAAATTAAATATTCCTTTAAAAAATAAATTGTTACAACTCTAAAAGTTTTGGTCACAACTTAATATTTTTTGATTGAAAAAAGTTTTTTTTTGATTGAATACTCCCAAAGTTTTGACCACAATTAATTTTTTTGATTGAGATTACAAGGGTCTCCCAGACCCCTGCTTCTGTACCCACTTCTGTGGGTGTTTCTATCCCACTGTACTTGGTCACTGCTTCGATCACTCTGCTGATGAAATCGTTAGTGTCTACATCACCTTTCTGCTTGCAGGCATAGATGTTAGTCATATTGATCTTTCGGGGAAACCCTTTTTTTTTATGGCAACCGCCAGGACATCAACGGCATTCCTGTATTCCACATTTGAATCATCATCCCAATCCTCATGTTTCAGACGTAGGTTTGGAACAGGGAGCTTGTTATGGATTTTTGCATTGTCAGATGCATATTTCTGTGTATTTCAGCACCAGTAGGATGATATTCCTTGCAAAAATCAGAGAAACTGGTGGAAAACACTTCACCTGACTGAGATAGGTCATGTGGTGTTGGAGCGGTCTTCCACTTTCAGTGACTGCTGTTGCTGCGAGGCTGTAGATGTGGCTGGTTCTGCAGCTGGAGGTCTGGAGGTCGCTGCTGCAGAGGAGGAACTGTCAGGTTGCTGTTCGTTTCTGATGGTTCGGTAAGCATATGAGTCCAAATCGTGGTCCACCACAGCCGCCAGAGTCGTCAAAGCTCGTAGATCAGGGAATAGAGAGTGAGAAACAAGAGAAGAATTAACAGAAGTGTCAGACTTTACAGCTGGATTATAAGGGGATGGGGTTATTTTGTGTATGTTTGCATCAGTATTAGGACCAAAGTTGGTAAGAACAGGCACAGAGATAGAGCTTTTATTTTGTCACCCACCCATGTCTTTACTGCCATCCTGATTTCCTGGCATCAATTTGGAGTTTTTTTTTCTTTTGGCGTCGCTCAGCTTCATCTTTCCAACATTTTAAGCATGCCTTATATTTTTTCATAGCCTGGTAATCTTTTTGAACTATTTTCTAGCTCCTTTAGTCGTTTCACCTAGAAAGAAAGAACAGATAAACTCTGAGCCAGTTTTCAAGGTTAGAGTCTGAAAGAGAGCACATAGAGTTATTCACAGCAAAAGCTCGGTCAATTGCCATGTCTAGGAGAGAGAAAGGGTTAAACAGTAAAAGACAGGGCCATGTGGATCATCGGTAGAGGGTGAGCATTAAGTTGTTGCCATCAGAAGCTCGGAGGATTCCCCTCTCCAGAAAGGTGTCACAGGTAGACACAGAGCCAGGCCAGGTGTAGCTTCTAGGAAGAGAAAAGAGAGAGAACAAAGTTAAAAGCTGAAATAACAGAAAATAATGCAAAATTGGAGAGTAGTGTGAGAATGTAGCGAAGAGGGTGAAAGTGGTCATTATGTCCTCCAGCAGCCTAAGCCTATAGCAGCAAAACTCCACAGATAGTTTCAGTTCAGGTTATTTAGTTAAACGGCGCTTATTTACAACAATGTCGTCTCAAGGTACCCCACAAAGGGTCCCACTGATGGTCATTGTTATACTAAAAACCACAAGGATTGGGATACCTCCCTCTGTCAGACTGATTATAACCATTGGAAAAGAGAAGGGGTCATACAGGTAGCAAAAATAGAGGGTGTGTTTGCACCTCAACCATAACTGAGCCGGTTTAGGCTAAACCTGACTCCCCCTTACTCCAACCAATAAGAAGGTAGGAAGGCTCCCTCCCTGATAACCTAAGCCACTCTAACTATAAGCTTTATCAAAAAGGAACGTTTTAAGCCTAGCATTAAAAGTAGACAGGGTATCTGCCTCACGGAGCAAAACCGGGAGCTGGTTCCACAGGAGAGGAGCCTGATAACTAAAGGATCTGCCTCCCATTCTACTTCTAGAGACTCTAGGAACCACCAGTAAACCTGCAGTCTGAGAACGAAGTGCTCTGTTAGGAACATATGGAACAATCAGATCTCTGATGTATGATGGAGCTAGATCATTAAGGGCTTTATATGTGAGGAGGAGAATTTTAAATTCTATTCTGGTATTTAAAAGGGAGCCAATGAAGGGAAGCTAAAGTAGGGGAAATATGATCTCTCTTTTTAATTTTCATCAGAACTCTTGCTGCAGCATTTTGAATCAGCTGAAGGCTTTTAACTGCATTTTGTGGACATCCTGATAGTAAAGAATTACAATAGTCCAGCCTTGAAGTAACAAATGGTTAGACTAGTTTTTCAGCGTCACTCCTGGATAGGATATTTCTAATTTTGGCAATGTTCCGGAGGTGAAAGAAGGAAATCCTTGCAACCTGTTTAATATGGGATTTAAATGACATGTCCTGGTGAAAGTAACACCAAGGTTTTTTACTTTCTTACCGGAGGTCAATTTAATGCCACCCAGGTTAAGTGATTGACTAAGCAGTTTCTGTTTTAAAGACTCCGGTGCAAAGACGACAACTTCTGTCTTGTCTGAATTTAGAAGCTGAAAATTTAAAGTCATCCAAGTTTTTATGTCTTCAAGACATGCTTGTAGTCTATCTAACTGGTTGGGCTCATCAGGATTTATGGATAAGTAAAGCTGAGTATCATCAGCGTAACAGTGAAAACTTATTCTATGCTGCCTGAGAATTTGACCTATTGGAAGCATATATATAGTAAAGAGAATTGGCCCAAGTACTGAACCCTGTGGTACTCCACAATTAACCCTGGAGTTTAAAGATGATTTATCATTTACATGAACAAACTGGAATCTGTCAGACAGATAAGATTTAAACCAGCCTAGCGCTGTTCCCCTGATCATTAAAGCATATTCCAGCCTTTTTAAGAGAATATCATGGTCGACTGTGTCAAATGAGATCTAACAGAACCAGTACAGACACAAGTCCATTATCTGAGGCCATAAGAATATCATTAGTGACTTTCAGCAGAGCTGTTTCAGTGCTATGATGAGCTCTGAAACCTGACTGAAACTCTTCAAACAGGTCATTGCTGTGTGAAAGGCTCACACATTTGATTAGCAACTATTTTCTCAAGAATTTTAGATAAGAATGGAAGATTGGATATCGGTCTGTAATTTTTCAAGTCATCTCGATCAAGCGAAGGTTTCTTAAGTAAAGGTTTAATTACAGCTAACTTAAAAGCCTGTGGTACATATCCATTTACTAAAGATAGATTAATCATATCTAAAATGCGTCTGGTAATCAGAGGGAACACTTCCTTAAATAATTTGGTTGGGATTGGGTCTAACATACAAGTTGAAGGTTTAGATGAAGCTAATATTTCTGATAACTCAGGAAGCTTCACAGGATCAAAACAGTCCAAACACAAATCAGGTTCTGGAGTTATTTCCAATGTTGTCTCAGTTGCTGAAGATGAAGTAATCATCTTCGGGAGTATGTCAAAGATTTTCTTTTTAATAGAATCAATTTTATTTAAGAAGAATCCTATTAAGTCATGACTGCTATGAGCTAAGGGAATGTATGGCTCAATAGAGCTATGACTCTGTGTAAGTTTAGCAATGGTACTAAAGAGAAACCTAGGATTATTCTTGTTCTCTTCTATTAATGATGAGAAATAAGCTGTTCTGCCTTGCCGAAGTGTCTTTTTATACAACAGTAGGCGATTTTTCCAGATTAAGTAGGAATCCTCTAGGTGTGTAGAGCGCCATTTTCTCTCCAACATTGTGCTTTAAAGTATGCAGCTCTGAATTAAAACAAGGAGCCTGCCTCCTATGAATGATTACCTTCTTTTTCAAGGGGGCTGCATAATGAGGAAATTAAAAGTGGAACAGATTCTTTAAATGTTGTTACAGCATCGTCTGATAATGATCTACTATAATGAAATTTTCCTTCAGGTGTGGAGTACTCGGTTAAATTAAAAAGGTTATTAAGAAATAGTCAGACAGGACAGGGTTGTGAGAAAATATTGTTATGTCTTTACACTCAATGCCATATGTCAGCACAAGGTCCAGAGAATGAAGACAAAGGTGGGTAGGTTTGTTAATGTTTTGAGCAAAGCCAATTGAGTCTAAGATACCATTAAAGGCTATATTTAAGCTATCACTTTCAGTGTCAACATGAATGTTAAAATCCCCCACTATAATAACCTTATTTGTATTTAACACTAAATCAGATAAAAGGTCTGAAAACTGATCTAAAAATTGAGGGTAAGGGCCTGGTGGACGGTACAAAACAACAAACAGAAGTGGTTTTAGTGCTTTGCAATTTGGATGAGGAAAACTAAGGATTAAATATTCAAAAGAGTTGTAGCTATTGATTGGTCTGGGACTAATCAATAAATCGGACTGAAAGATGGTTGCTACTCCTCCTCCTCGCCCAGTATTTCAAGGAATGTGAAAATTTAAATAATTAGTAGGAGTTGACTCATTTATTGTAACATAACATAATCCTCATGCTGCAGCCAGGTTTCTGTGAGGCAAAATAAATCAATCTGATTGTCACAAATCAGGTCACTAACTAGCAATGTCTTTGAAGAGAGAGATCTTATGTTCAGTAGGCCACATTTAATTGTTTTATTTTTATTTTCAGTCTGAGTTGTGTTTATTTTTATGAGATTGTCCTTATTTCCGCCTTTTAGATTAGTTTTCAATCTATTCAATTTTGGCTGTGGGCAAGACACTGTCTTAATAGGGTAATGGGCGGGTAGCAGTACAGAAGCTGCAGAGAGGAGTACCAAACTACGACCCTGCTTCCTGGTCTGAACCCTGGGTTGTCAGAGTTTTGGAGAACTAGTAAATTCGGCCAGATTCCTAGAAAGAAGAACTGCTACATCCAAAGTGGGATGGATGCCGTCTCTCCGGATCAGACCAGGTTTTCCCCAAAATGTTCGCCAGTTATCAATGTAACCCACATTGTTTTCTGGACCCTACCTAGACAGCCAGCGGTTGAATGACAGCATGCGGCTAAACATGTTGTCACTGGTCAGATCAGGGAGGGGACCAGAGAAAATTACGGAGACCGACATTGTTTTGGCAAACTTACACACCAAAGCAACACTAACTTTGGTGACCTCCGATTGACGTAACCGGGTGTCATTACCGCCACCGTGAATAACAATCTTACTGTATTTACGCTTATCCGTAGCCAGCAGTTTCAGGTAGGATTTGATGTCGCCCGTTCTGGCCCCTGGCAGACATTTGACTATGGTCGCTGGTGTCTCTAGTGCCATGTTTCTGACTATGGAGCTGCCAATTACCAGAGTTGGCTTCTCAGCGGGTGTGTCGTTGAGCGGGGAAAATCTGTTAGAAATGCAGACGGGTTGGTGGTGACCTGTGGGCTGGGATCTAGGACTATGCTTTCTATGCCTGAGGCCCCGGCTGCGCGGGCTCTGCTGGAGGACTGCTACGGGGAGCTACCCTCGGTGGCTCCCAGCGCGGAGCCGGGCCTCCAATTCCGACACCCTCGCCTCCAAAGCTACAAAAATGCTACGTTTATTACACGTACCATTATCACTAAAGGAGGCAGAGGAGTAACTGAACATCTGACACAGAGAGCAGGAGAGAGGAGGAGACTAAGAGAGAGAAACAGCAGAACGGGTAGCCATGGGGGAGCTATAGCTAACACTAAGCTAGCGACCCCTTACCACTACTAAAAAAACCATGTAAGACACGGAGAGTCCCCAAACGTTAAAAGCAGCAACAGAAAGTATGTGTTTTAACGTGCTTATGTATTATAACAAGTAAGAGATATCACAGTAGAGAGAAATCAGATCAAACGAGAGAGCCTTCACACACCAAACAATTCACCAAGTGCAACAGCAAAAACAGGAAGTGACGCTACCCAGAGCTCCAGCCGACTCTGGTTCTGTTCTGTTGACTGTGTTGTTTTATTTTATTTTTAGATCTGTTGTTCTCCCTGTGTTCTGGTTCCCTGGGTGTGTTTTACAGTTTGTTTCTTCGTCAGCTCCTCCATGTCCTCATTTGTCCCTATCTGTTTCACCTGCTCCCTCTGCCTCCATTTCTCAGCTGTTCCCTGTTTCCCTGATTACCTGCCCTATTGTTTCATGTTCACCTTCATCCCTATTTAAGTCTGTCTTCGTCCTCTGTTCCAGGCGGTGTTGTTATGTCTTTCTGCTGTCTCTGTAACCCAGCTGCACTTTTGTTTGTGTTTTGTTTTGTTTATATGTCTGTGTGGTATGAGGGTTTACTGTCATACTAGTATTGTTTCAGTTTTGTAGGTAGTGTCCCTTTAAGCGTTAAGCGCGACGTCACTTTACGGCACCTTTTACGACTGCTGTTCCTAAGGGAAACCGTGGGCTTTACAGTATCAGAACTGCTGTGGAGCCGAGACGTGTGTCTCTGTTCACATTCTGCACTGCACCTGACTTTTATGCCTGCTAATATGCTTTCCTGCTAGGTAAGCAATTTTGTTAATGTGTTGTCATCTGTATTATTTTGCGTATGAGGTCGATCATAATGTGGTAGAGTTTTAGAAACCAAACTTATATTTTCACCGTGGGCATTTTATGCTAAAATAATCGTTTGCTAGTCACAATTTTCATGTCTTTCGATTTCTAAGATGTGGCATTTTGGATGGAATGCATCTTATGCTGACAGAAAGTTGTTCATTATTTTATGTGGTTATATTTCGTGATGGAGGTTATTAAAACCTTGTATCAGAATACAGCTTTTACTGTTCCTAAGGGAAACCCCCGGGCTTTACAGTATCAGGAAACTGCTGCGGAGCCGAGACGTGTGTGTCTGTTCACATTCTGCCACTCCCAAACTGACTTTTTATGCCTGCTAATATGTTTCTTTCCCCCCCCGGAAGACGGCTGAGGTTTACCTGTTGGATGCGAAGGAAGAGACGTTGAGCCTTTTTCTTGCATCTGTGGGAGGGGGCCCATCTGCCAATCATCGTTCCTGGGTGGTCGTTTTCCAGCCAGGAAAAAACCCCGATCATCTTTTTGTTGCGTATGCACCACACACATATAGAGCTCTATATTGTAATGGGAATTCTTTCTTAAGTGCTATGAACTTCATTCACCTTTCTCCTCTGACCTCTGTGTTTTATTAGTGTTCTGTTTCTTAGAGCAGATGGCCTCTAAAGCCATTGCATGAAGGTTTATGGTTAACACTCCCAAAAGGGGGGGCAGGGGGGCCCCTCATTTAATAATTGTCTTAATCTCTGACCTGGGAAGGGTTTAGGGGGCCATAAATTTTAAACTCTTTAAATTTGAGAAAAACACCCTCATTCTCTTTGAAGTTGAGATAAACACCCTTTTTTCTGCTATAAAATATAAGTCTTTTCTTTGTTTTTCGGGGCTCTGTTCAACCTGATTTGCGTTTTGGCAACAGAGTTTTCAAAAAACGCTGTATGGCCTTTGAAAATAAATTTTTTAAAAAAGATAAAGTCCGGCCTTTGTCTATTAAATGAGTTAACTTTCCCCTGACTTTTGGATAAAAAATTTTTCTACCACAATTTTGGGCCCGGAAAAACGAACAAGGATCCGACGTGCCAGAGGAACGCAGGAGGGGAAAAAGGGACGCCCTTGGCCAGCCTGAGAAATCAGTCCACCTCCATTTTTTTTTTCGGAGGGGAGTCCTATAGAGCCTGCCTGCTACTTCTGGCCGATTGGATCCGAACCATTTTTCTACAAATATATCTGGGTGAGAAGTTACTCTGAATTATATAATATATAATTTTCTTTATTATTACACATTAAAACCATCATCTCCTAATTAATTGATTAGGTTCCAGAGTTGGGAGAAGGAGGACATCGGCTGAGGGCCGGTTACCCCTGTAAAAGGAATACAGGGAGGGTTTTAGGGAACGATAAGACAAGCCAAAACAATGGGGTTTTGGGCGGGGGGTTTTTATAGCAATTTTCTACACCTTATAAAGGGAAAGGAAAAAGCCAGTGGGGGCAGACGTGCCACTGAACAGGTAAAAAAGGCTATAGCTAAATGGGTTCCAGGAACCCAAAAGGCATCAGAGGTGCGTCCCTTCTCCAAACTCTGCGATTTATAAAATAATGAAAGGAAAAGGGTTGGGGGATGATTGGGTAAATGTGCTTTAATTTGGGAAGATAAGTTTGGGTTTTTCCCACAAGGTGGAAGTTTAAGTGTAAATCAGTTGAATAAAGTAAAACAGTTGATGGATGGAGATTGGGGAGAAAAAATTAACAATAAAAAAAGGTTTAAAAAAACAGGATTTAGATTCGAGATGAAATAGGGTTTTAAAAGTTTGGGAAATGAATGGATTACGGAGGCTACCAAAAGGAAAGAAAGTCTGAATTAAAACAAAGGGCAGGGGAAAAAAGATTTGTCTGGGGACGTGGGAAACAGGCATGACAATGCTTGTTATGCCGTTGAAAATCCCACGTTTCCCCCCTCCATATAGACCTTGTGATGCTTCACCCCCGGTCCATATCCATCTTAACAGACGGAGTTGCAGGCCCTCCAGGTGGCAGACCCTCGATCTTAGACTCCCGTCCCCCCCAAGCAGCAGGTCAAGCGGTAAATCAGCCCACAAGTCAGCCAAGTCAGCTCGCCAGTCCGCTTCAGCATCACCCCTTGAGTCAACCCCCCAAAATCCACCTGCGCTGCAGGCTGATCTCACCGACCACAGCGGCCCCCAGCGGGGGCAGAGAGTGTGATCATACACCCCCCTTTTCTCCTCTAAACTCCTTCCCTTTTTTAAGATAAAAATCCTATAGATGAGCAGCGACCGGGATCATCGAAGGACTGGAAATCACCTTTATTCTCCTCTTCCTATTACTTTACCTGAGTTTGCATGGCTACGAAAGTGGAAAAACAGCGAGGTGAATGACAAAAAGAGGGAGAAGAGTATCAATGCCCCCATGTTGGAAGTAGCCCAAAAACGAATGAGCCTCAGTCGGTGTTTCGAACCGTGGACTGCAGACATCCAAAAGCCAGCGCTCCCATGTTTTCAGATTTGGTAAAGGACGGAAGAAAAGTTTGTCACTGAATTTAAAGCTTTTTTCCACTAGATGGGCCCGACTGGAACAGAAAATTCGCCGGCTCCTTGCAGCAAAAAATCAAACCGGGGAGATTTTAGTTGGTTTTGGACTGCCAGATCCTGCTTTGCGCCCCTTGGCGTGACAACCCGGGTGGTGAAGATGGTGATTTTGAATCCCAAATAATGGGGCCATGGTATAATTTTCCGTGGAACATTTTTTGCACTGATTTGATCACAAAATTTTTCCACAGAGGAGTGATTGTGCCGTGCTACAGCAAACAACGTCCTGACGAGACTGTCGCTGATTTTTCTTTACAGGAATGGAAGAAGCGTTCAATAAACATTCAGGTATGGAACGCCCCCCCGGATTTACTTTTTGGGGCCCCTGGGGGAAGATGCTGTGTGGATACATTATGGAAGGGGACTACTCCCGGGGAGATCGCAGCACAAACTAAGACTCTTTTTTTTGGCTGGAGACCTAGGGTGCGTTTCGAGGAGCTGAAAAGACATGCTTTACACAGCCATGACGTTATCAAACGAGAAGAGAAGAAAAAAGTGGACAAAAGAGAAGGACTGATTTCCATAACCGCTGCTTTGGGCCCCTGTTACTACAGTACAAAATCAACGTGGTTCTTTTCCCCCGAGGACGAGGCTGGGGGACGCCGGGGCAGAGGTCGGGGAAGGGGACAGTGGTCCCCGCTCCGATGCTTTACCATAATTTTGAGGAAAACAGATGGGTCACTGGAAGAATGAATTTTCCCGGAAAAAACTACAGCGGCCTAACACCGGTTATTGACAAAGGGGGAGGATGGGACCCCTGGATCGGGCTGCCATTCGCCTTGAGGGGGGTCTCTTAAGGAGCGTGAGGTTTTTCACAAACACACACAGTTGCATGATGATACTGATTCACATTGGGTTGCTTACAGAGGCCATATTTACACTTAGAAAGTGCCTCTGTAGTTTTTACCAGGCACGTATCTCCATACAAAGAACCCTGCCTTTTAAAAGAATGCCTATGTTTTCTATGATGGTGATGGGTGAAGAAATTTCTTTTGTTGTAGATTCAGGAGCGACACACTGTTTTATCAGCTAAATTTATCAAAGAGCAGCCAAAACTGAGGGGTCCTTATGTTTCATTATGTCTTCCCTTCGTGTGAAAACAGGGAAAATTTTTTTCTGTTCCCTCTAAAGTGTTCGAACTCCACAAGGAGTTCAGTTAGAACTTTTTTTTTGGTGTCTCCTTTGTGTCCTTTTAAAACCCTGATGGGTAGAGATTTTATGTGCAGATTGAATATTGCTTTTACTTCAAACCCTGATGGACTGACAGTTACAACACAGAAAGACTTTGACTATCACTACACTGCAGTACATTGGCGCCAGATCAACCCTTTTTATGCATGAGTGGGAAGCTTCCAGTTGGTCCAGTACCTCAAACTTTTTGGGGGTCACATTTTTTCAGTAAAATGCCTGTGACACCTGGCAGTGAGATAATGGATGCAGATGATCTGCATTGTACTTCACATGTGGTAAAAAGGGCCTTTTTTTGACTATGGGGACAGATGGTACAAAAATTACAAATGAGAGAGTGCAACCTCTCTTGGAGTACTGGAAAATATCAAAACCAGCAGCTTTATCTGGGACTTTAACCTCCTGAACAGCGGCATTTCTTTAAATTTCTGGTTGGGTACCGCATTTTATCGTGGGCCAAGTCTGAAAATATGGAATGGAAGGATGTTTGGGGGGTTTTTTTGTTAGGCGTTGTTCTCCTTGCCACAGATTGGAGGGAGACACAATTCTCATACGTGTTTGGGTGTTCCTTCTCAAAAATGCTTTCAAAGACATTGTCCCACTGTTTTTTTTGCCTGTAATCCTACAGTGCAGCTGTTTTTCACATTCACATCTGTTTTTGGCTACTGCTTCTTCTGCGGATCCCAGATCTTGCGAAGCTGCCTGATTCATTGTGGGGGCCTCACAAATAAAAAATTTTTGGTCTTATTACAGATTGTGAGCCAGTTTTTTTATTATCCTAAATCAAACTACAGGCCATGTCAAAAACACAATACTTTTTTGAAAAAGGAAGCTTTGGAGGGGATTCGTCCTTTTTTTGATTCCCCTCCTTAAAGCTTGGGGTAAATTTGTACCCCTTCCAAATTCACCTGTGAGAACACTGTTTTTTCCCTGTAAAAAATTTGGGCCCCCTGGAGTACCTATGAAATGGAGATTTGTCAATGGACCTGCGGGCTGTCAACCCATCTGTTGTGGCCCCGGTACCATCAAAAATTCCCGAACCCTTCTACAGGGTTTTTGTCACAAATTCCCCCAAAAGGGGCTAAAAAATTTTTCGTGATAGACCTGGCAAATGCATTTTTTTGGTCCCTGTCCACAAGGACAGTCAGTATTGGTTTGCTTTTGAATTTGATGGAAGCCATATTTTTTTCTCGTCTTTGTCAGGGCTACACTGAGAGTCCCACTATTTTTTAACACAGCTCTGAAAGGGACTCTTTGGCTGATTTGACTCTGTCTCCGGAAAACTGTTCTTACACAGTATGTTGAAGGGGTTTATTTAATCAGCAGGATCAGCAGATCAATGTAGGAAAAAACACCTTGAAGCTGCTTCAACATCTTTATGAAAAAGGGACAAAAAAAGTTTTAAAATCTAAAATGCAGTTTGTGCAGGAAGAAGGAAAATTTTCTTGGTCTTGTTCTCCCCACAAAAAAGCAGGAAAACTGTCGCCTCAGCTCATTGAAAGCAGTTCTGAAAATCCCCAAAAACTGTAAAAGAAAAAAACAAATGATTTCATTCGGGGGTATGACAGGGCTATTGCAGAGCTCACATTCTGAATTACTCTGAGCTGGAAGCGCCTTTGGGGCCAGTTTAATATATGGGGGGGAACTTGGCAGCTGCAGACAAAAATTAAATGGACAGATGAGACGAAACTGGCTTTAAAATGATTTAAAAAAAAAAGCCCTGTCTTCTCCGCCTGCATTGGCTTTAACCGAACTCTGACAAGCCATTCATTCAAATGGTGGATGAAAAATCTGGGGTTTCATGTCATCTGTGTTGTTACAATTCCCAAAGGGATAAATTGGGCCTGTGGCTCATTATTCCGGCAAGCTTCCAGTTGGCCAGCTGGGTTGCCTGGTTTGCTATTGCAGCAGCTGAAAAAACAAGTGTTAGCGTCACGTGGCATTTTTGGACATAATCCACTGACAGTTTTTTTTCCCACATTCTGTTTCCATCATCCTCCTGGAAAAAAAAAGACGTCTCATTTATCAGCAGCAAGGTGGCTTAGGTATTCTTCAATATTACTGGACATGCCCAAAATTCAATTAAACGTTGTAACACTTTTTTTTTTAAACCCAGCCACACCCTTTGCCAATGAGGAGGGGTGGTGAGAGAATCCCTGACTGCGCAGCTGTCCTTTAAAAGTTTGTTTGGACCCCTCGTCCCCCGACTTGCAAGACCCCCTTTTGAACCCAACCCTGATCTTGTTTTGGGAAGTAGATGGGTCCTTTCCCCCCATTCTGCTGCGGGTCTGAAAATCAAGTAGGAATTTTGCAATGTTGCTCTAAGGAAAAAAGGGTGTTTTTGTGCTCAGGTCCTTTGCCAGCGCACTCCTCTACTCAACAGCTGAATTAATTGCTCTAACTGAAGCTTGCGAAAAATTTGGCAGAAGGAAAAAGGGGCTGTACCTATTTACACAGGAACTCAAGATATTGTTTTGGGGTGTTTAAAATTTCGAGGCATTGTGGAAAACCCTGGCTCCCTTTTTTAAATCAGATGGAAAACCCAATTTTTAAAAGTAGAAAAAGTGTCTGATCTTCTGGATGCTATTTTGTTTTCCCGGGACGGTTTTGGGCTGTTGTTAAGTGTGCTGGGGGAACACACAGGACAGCCTGATTCTGTTTTCTAGGGCTAACGCAATCAGCGGAAATCACAAGCCAAAAAACGCATCTTTGAGGCCTTTCCCCCCGATGAAACTTTTCTTTTTGGGACTGATCCACAGGCTGTCACTGTTCCTGAAATGCGAATCTTTTTTCTACTCCACAGGAAAAAGAGAAATGGCGAAAAGTGGCTGTATCTTTAACAGCAGTTCTGGCTGGCAATTTTCCCTGATGGTAGACCCCCTGCCCGTCTAAACAATTTTTTTTCCCTGGTTTGCTAAATGGAAGCACAGATTTTGGATCATGTGTCCAAAGGGGGGGGGGGGGGCTTGGATATGGTTTAAAAAAAAATTTTGGGAATAATAATGGGGTTTTCAGTGGTTAATTATTTGGAAAATTATTGTAAAAGATGTTTTGATCTGTGCTTCTCGTAACCCCCAACCCCGGGTTCCTGCACAATCACAGGCAGCACAATCCACCCCCCCAGTTTTCCCATTTCAGCATTTAATGGATGGATTTCAGTGAGGTTTTTAAAAACCTGCTGAAGGGAAAAAATATTGTTTTTGGTGGTCGTTTAAAAAAATGTTTTTCCTAAATATGTTGAAGCGTTTCCAAACAAAACACGCAGACAAGGGGAAAGGCTGTTGCGAAAATCTTTTTTTGACAGAGATTCTTCCCCCTTTGGGGGGGTCCCAGAGGTGATTTCCCCGTGATAACGGAACACACTTTTGTTAAAAAACTTTTTCCAGGAAATTTTGTAAGCGTCCTAGGGGGTTCAGTTGAAAGGACACGTTGTGCTTACCCAACCCACAAACAGGTGGAGCAGTAGAAAGAGAAAATGGGAACAATAAAAAATAAATTGGCCCAAAATTTTTTGTTTTAAAGAAACAGGGTTGTCCTGGCCAAAAAGCTCTCCCTCTGGGGCCCTTATGTATATTTGAGGATGAGAAATAAATCCAGAGCTCAAATTTGAGACCTTTTTAAATCCTTTTTTTGGGGGCCCGCAAATATTCCCGGGGGGGAAAACCGAAATAACCAAGCACAACCCAAAAACCCGCTCAATTTTGGGGCCATTTTCCCATGTAGGAATTTTTGTAAGGTTCTGTCACGTTTTCTTTTTTTCCCCCATCAGACGGTGAAGGGTTGGGCCCCCCCCCCTTGTAGCTGACAGAACCCCGGCATCAGTTCCCTCCAGGGGAGTGGGTGCTGATTAGAGATACCAAAAGGGAAAACGTCCCCTTGGAGGGACAAACGGTGGAGAGGTCCGTTTCTAAATTTTGCTGGTGACTCACACATTGCTGTGAAGGTCCAGGGACGGGACACCTGGGTCCATTTTACACACTGCAAGGTTTTTTACGGAAACACCCCCCTTTGAGCAGCATCCTGGTTCTTGAAACCCCCCCTGCTTATGAGGGGCCCTTTCCCAAAAACGCCCACCCCCGTAAAACCCGCGTGGTAAACCCGGGCAGTTTGAAAACGAAAAAAAGCCACTCAGGGGGAGGCAGCAGGTTTTTTTTTTAAAAAATTTTTTTTTTATGATTTTTTTTCTTTTAAAAAAATGTTTTTTTTTTAAGTACCAGAAGAAAGGGACATTCAACCATCAAGGTCACGATGCAGCTGTATAGGAAGATGGTCTGTTTTGATGCTTTATGATTTGGTATTGGGAGTATTTTTTTTACTTCCCGTTTCATTTTGGGGAAAAAAATACAGCGAAAAGACAATGTGTGGTTAATCTGAGTAATTATGCTAATAAAAACTCATCAGCTGATTCGAAGAGAGATTCATCACTTCTTCCTAACTACCATGATCATTACTAATGTCTGGTGGCAACTGATGCATCAAACTGTGAGGAAGATAAGAAATGATAGTTTTTTTTTGTTTGTTGTTTGGGTTTCCACGTGCTATTAATACCCAAAATTTTTTTGGTACCTGTTCCTATTTTTATACTGCTTATACTCTAGCTACCCTTTTTTTTTCCGATAACCAATTGGGGGGAGGTCCTTTTTCCTTGGGGTGAGGGGAATTGTACTGTAAGGGAACGTAGAAATGTTAGTTTTATTTTCTAGTGAGGAAACTAATTTAACATGTGCTAATTCAGGAAAATCTTTATAGGTTTAGGGGTAAAAAAGAATCCGATTAAAGATCCAGATATTTTTATAGCACAGGGGGAAAACCCACCTTAATTTTCTTTGGGAAAGACAGAGGGTTGTTTAAAAAAATATTATACCAGTTTCATGTGCTTTTAAACCACAGAAATACATCTGGGCCCCTTTTCCCTTCAGAAATGATCCTTATAAAACTATTTCAGGGAATCTTCGGGCCCCAGTGCCTTTTGTGTTTAAACTCTTAATCTGACAGGCTTACCGAATGGAAGGGAAAAGGTATGGCCAGGCAGGTAAAAATTTAAACCAGGGTTTCCCCCCTTTCTTTTTTTAGTAGAGATGGGGATTCAAAGTCCCAAGAACATTGTTTGGGACGTGTGGAAAAAAGAATTATCTGTATCTGCCTGCAATTGGTCTGGAGTATGTTTTTTAGGCCCCATTTACTACTACAATCACTACTTACGATTAAAACACCCCTTTTTAGAAAGGGAAGACCAATGTTTCCAAAAAGGCAAAGAGAAACTAGGATTCCATATTGGAAAAGGGGTTTTTTTGGGAACTCATTCTTAGTTAGGGGCTTTTAATGCCAAACCTCATAATTTTTAATGAGTTTTTCAGTTTGAGTTTTGAAAAATTTTTACTGCTTTTACTGAAGAAGGTTTTTACCGTTTTGGCCAAAGGGGGGGAAAAGCTCTTAGAACGATGAGTTTGCAAAATAGAATGGCTTTGCAGCACCTCCAGCAGAACCATCCTCACCTCCACCAGCCGCAGCCGAGTTTCCGGCTGGATTTTCAACTTGCCCAGGACGACGTTGTCGCCATAGGCCAGTTGCCACCGGGGAGGTTTGGTCGGGGACCTCCTACTTCTCCACGGAGGGTCCATCCGCCATGGCTTCCTTGTGGCTGTCTTCCCCAGAGTTGGGGGGCGGTTGCCCAGTGCCTTCTGGAGGTCACCTGTCCTCGGTGCGACCTCCAACCCCGGCGTGGGTCCTGGCCGGACTGCAGTTCATTAACAGTGAGTGCATGAGGGAAAGTTGTATGGAGTGTGTTCCCCATCTGATGGCTTACCCTTAGGACCTGCTTCATGTGCACTCCATACTGCAGGCGGAGTTTCTCGGGGAGGGGTGGCTCGACGCTCCAGCACCACTTTCAGCTGGAGGTCCCTTCACTCCCCTTTTCGAGGCTGCACCAGAGCCTCACCCTGACGCACAACACGTCACACAACAGCCTGACGCACAACACGACACACAACAGCCTGTCTCACTACAGCCAGACGCACCACAGCCTGTCTTACTACAGCCAGATGCACCACAGCCTGTCTAACTACAGCCAGACGCACCACAGCCTGATGCCAGGGCTTCAGGGTTCCTGCCTGGGTACAAGCCTCTGCGGGCCCTGCCTGGGTCCAAGCCAGACGCCAGGCCCAAGTCTCTGCCGCGGTTCAGGAAACGCCGCAGACCTCTGGACACCTTGCCTCGTGGGTCAACCTGGCCACGCCACAGACCTCCGGACATCTCGCCTCGTGGGTCAACCTGGCCACGTCGCAGGCCTCCTGACAGCCTGCACCTTCGGCGCCAGCCTCCTGACAGCCTGCACCTTCGCCGCTGGCGTCCTGGACTCTGCCCTGTGGGGACTTGTAACCAGCCCTTGTGGCTTATTTTTGTTTTGAACTCTGGTTTCTCCTCAATGGGTTGTGTTTTGGACTCTTGCCCTCCGTCCGAGGCCACCTCCGCCCGCCCTGGTTGGGTTTTTTTTGTTTTTGGACATTATGGTCGTCCGGAGTCCGACCTTGAGGGGGAGGTAATGTCACAGTGTGTTTTTGGCTCTGTATTTGTTTACGTCTGTTTTTGAAGATTGCCTTATTAACAGGATTTTCTTGTACCCCTGCACCTCGCCTGCATGTTAGTGACCTCGGAGAATTAAAGAAGGAGTTTTGATCCCACTCTGCTTCCACCGTGCCTGTCTGCCTCTGGTCCACCACTAAACTCATTATGACAACCACCTTGAGCTTAACAATGACGGGCTTTAATTTTGAAATTCATCCATCTTGGGTCACCGTGAGCGCTCTTGTTATCACATCCTGGTCAGCCTTGGAGTTTGTACATTCCCTTTCCAATTGATTTTCACATTTGTAAATGTGTTGTAAATGTGTTTCGACTTGTGTTTCGACTTGGGCACGTGTTGTTTAATTGTTTTTGGAAATGTAAATTTTTCTCAAGTTTTGTAAAAATGTTTCAGATTTTGTAATGTTAGTTTTCACGTCTCGGCCACCATAAAAAAACCTGCAAAACAATGAGGCAAACATGCAGCCTGAAAACGTCTGAATTTAGCTTTATTTGTTTGTACATGTTTCTTGGTTTCAGGCTAAAAAAAATGAATCAGAGAGAAAAAAGATCAACTTTATAGTTTAATTAATTTCAGATCAAAACTACATGGAGCCACTAAATGCAGCTTAGTTTTAATTTCATCTTGACTGATCCAGAGAGATAAACAAATCAGACACCTAAATGGACAGACAGGAAAAAAAAACTGGATAAAAATTCTAAACTCAGAGTTCATCATCAGGATCCAGTCAGAGTCTCTTTAAATTCAAAATGTGCAGCTTCAACATCTGTGGAAAAATTTAGGACACAGTCAGTTTTCTCCTTTAAAAGATCATCACAACCCGAAAAGATAAGAAGGAGAACAGAGGAGATCAAAGAGTGTTTCAACCTTCTCCATCAGCGTCAAGCGGATGCGCACATCCAGTATAAAGAGCAGCAGGGGCTTCAGTCCCGTTTTAGAGCAGTGTGGAAAACTGTGGAGCTAGCCAGCTTCCTTTAGTCTAGTTAAAAGTGTTGGGGTGAACACACGGCTCCAAGTTCACACACCCGCTACACTTTTAGATCAAGTCTGGTTCCTCTGCAGTTCACTCAGTCCACAGTGGAAACAAATGCTGGAGTCAGGGAAAGGTTCATTTCTGACAAACATGTAGTGATGATTTAGCTGCACAGTCAACTGCTGCTCCCTTTAAAAACACAAACTCTGGCTTTGATGAAATCTCATCTGTTTTTGAAAAAATCAGTGACAAACAAAAAAATGGAGGCTGCCCTGAACACATCTGGGGTGAAGCTAAAGACGAAGGACACATGTCCGATGTGAGAGTGGACTTCGCAGAGTTCGTCGTATAAAGACCACATGGCAATAAATGTAATGATGGTTGTGAAATAAGACCAGTGGTTTCCAGCGCAGCAGATGACTAGAGCGTATAAAGATGAACCTGATCGTTGTTTTCCTGTTGAAATGAGAGAAAAAAACAGTCAGATCAGATCTGATGCTACCACAGTCTGAGAATGAGGGGCCACTGCCCTATACATGTTGAAGCTGTCAGTGGAATCCAGTTTATTTCCTGGAGACATAACACAACAGCAAAAAGTCACTAAGCAACACAAAACAGGAACACAACGAGTTCGCCCCATTATGGGCTGATTTTGTTCGGTGTCCCAAACAGGAAGCCTGTCACCCTTCCCCCCCCACTGAGAAGCGCAGCTTTACTGGAAACACTGGACTTTTGCTTTGATGCTAACGGTTCAGAACAGACTGCGACGCAGTGGAAACACTCTAAACATCTTTATTACAATTTACTTCACATGATTTAGTTTGTAGTCGGATCTTTTTCAAAATCCTCCAGCTGTGAAATTTAATCATTCAGGTTGTTGAAGCCAACGTCCAGTTTTTTTCAGATGGGGGGGTTGGGGCTTCAGAGGGACCAGAGAAGCACAGCTGATTCTGAAAATGCAGCCCTCCAAAATTTTGGGAAAAAAAAATGAGCTGAAGCAAACAGGATGCAGGTTAAAACAGTCCAAACCCAAACCCCGTTAAAGAGCCTCATAATATTAATGAAACATGCTGCTGCTTTAATAAAGTCTGCGACTTCAGCTCTTAAAAATTGTCAGCTCCACAGCAGCTCCATCAATACAAACTTAGGTTCTATGCAAATTTTTCAAGTTACAAAAAAAAAAGTCAGGAGGAATTTTGGAGGAAAAGAAGAATGTGAATAATGCAGATAAATCAACTATTTTAATTTTTCCACAGCCATAAAAAACATGAGTAGTCTTTTTTCACCCAAAAATGGCGCCAACAAGGCAGCCTCGGCGCTTCGTCTCCCGGTTTTTTTTTTGGGGTTTTT